>JANAVB010012605.1:170000-275609 GCA_029216955.1 Iris pallida | reverse complement strand
ACGTTTCTGAAGATACGAAAAAATTCGGTAATACGAGTTTTATTCAAGTGATTGCTAACAAGAGTCGTGCCTATAAATTTCTCACAAATGAAGTAAAGTAAAAAAAAAAAAATAGTTGTTTTTCTGGCTAATTCACATTTAGAAAATTATTAATCTTCTCTATTATCACTTCGATACTATGGGGAAAAATCGTATTGATATCGAGGACGTGTCATACCACGTCAAGGATAATTAAAATAACGTCTATATCGATGTAATTTCGCTTCAGAGTGAAATCTTTGCTCCCCTAGCGTAACTAGGAATAAAATAACATCATATCACGTCGACAATGTTCAATGAATAGGCAAGAAGTGCAAATAAGCGTAACATCATATCACATTTTTGGTAGAAGAATGATCATAAGAAAGTTTAGTACACGGGTCTCGTTGTGGCTTACAACCTCGGGCTTGGGCTACAATTCTTGGAGTGACGGGCTCGAAGGGCCAGACCAAGACACGGTCCACGGCCTGGGCCAGGCTTTCCGTCGTCATTAATTAAACTAGTAAACGAACGTTCGTTTGCACGTAAATAAGTTTTTTTTTCTTTTCTAGTCTTATCAAATGTAATCTAACTATTTAAATTTAAATTAAGATTTATATATATATTTTATATTTGAATTAAGATTTATAGAAATTTAAAGTAAATTTAGTTATAGTTTGTTATGTATATATGTGAATAAAAGAGAGGGTATTTAGTTATGCGAAAAAAAAAATGAGAGAAATTATAAAATTATAATTTTACGTAATTTTTTAAAATTAACTGGTTGATGATATATACGGTTTAGACAGCTAAAACTTTTACGTAAATTTTTTTAATTAAATGGTTGATGATATACATACGTTTAGACGGCTTAATTTTGAGTCGTTTTGAAGCCGCATTATATAGTAGAAGATGTGATTGTTGTCCTTCATTGCATCATTGATATGGTAAATAACAATCTCATTATGTGGTGATAGTCTTGGGAAGTAGATCTCACATGTCATTGAATTATAATTCTATAGGGGTCTGATGAACTTTGCGCTTACCACCCAGAAGTGGAGGCCTAATCTCTTAAATCCAACTTTCTCACATAATTTAATTCCATTTGTAAGTAATTTTTATAGGAAAGTTTTAAAGAAAACCTTCAAATTAATTGACGAAGATACATCGATAAATTTTATCAGAAATTTTTATTGAGAGGGAAAAGAATTCTGTATATACGCAGAAGAGGAATTTTTTCTTAAATTTACAAAAAACGGAATAGAACGTCATTGTTAATGGAGTCCAAAATCAATTTTGGGTTTGTCGCCAATGGCGTCATTTATTTATTTTTTAGTTTGGCTCCATCAGCAATGACGTCCAACAAATTTTTAAGCTTGGCACCATAATTGATGGCACCCAACATTAATTTCATTTTAGACTCCATCAAAAGTGGGAATAAAAGTCTCTCACATCTATCATTATATGGTTCACTCTCCAACGAAAAAAATCCGACAGTTTGACAAATATGACCGTTGGCAGTCGAAAAAATAAAAAATAATGTCGGACGTCATTGCTAATGGAGCCGAAATTATAATTAATGTTAGGCACCATCAATGATGTCGCCAAAACTAACAAAAAAAAAATTGTTGGACGTCATTACTGATAAAACTAAACTTAAAATAAAAATAGAGGCTCCTTCAGCAATGGAGGCAAACTTTAAAAAAAGATAGAGTGCCATTACTGATGACGTCAAATCCAATATTGTTTTTGGACACCATTGCTAATAGCGTCTCATTCCATTTTGTGTAAATTTTAAAAATAAAATTCTCTTCTGCCTAAATAGAACAAAAAAAATTTCCTCTAAATGATTTTTTTTTATTTTATAAATAAACTGATAGAAATATCGATATCTAATTGCATTGATTTAAGCATGCCAAAATTTTGGGCCTTTGGCACTTAGGAAGGGGGCCATCTATGGTCCACCTAAAAGAAACTGACAAGAGACAAACCATATCAAAGCAAGTGGTTTCTGCACACAAAAACATAAATAAAAGTATAACTGATTGAGCAGCTGCTTTTTCTATAGCTTAAGCAACACACATACCTATGCTACAGTCAGAACAGATTAGAAGAAGAAACAGTACAAGATTATACCTAGGGGTGAGCATATAATCATTAAAAATCGAAAATCGGACTGAACCAAATCGAATCGAAATATGGCAAATAGCTCGATTTTTCGGTTATCGGTTTGATTTTTGATTTGAAAGTTTAAAATTTTAAATAACGATTCGATTTTCAGCTCTTAATCCGAATAACCGAATCGAACCGAAAATCAATTTAGATTTAGTAATTTATCAAACTACCATCAATCTACGTATACTAATATTTTGTAATTTCTAACTGAGTGTACTATCTTCTCCTATATGTGTCAGTACTTCTTTGAGCATTATTTCTACTCATGTTTTTGTCTTATTGTCTGTATATGTTTTCGTTTTCTGTCCGACAGATGGGACCGAAAAAAAAATAAAATGATCAAATCGAAACGAACCGATCGTTCGTATTAATGTTAGATCTCATGTAACTGGTTGAGCGAGGGAGAGGGGAGTTAGAGCATCTCCAACCCTATTGTCTTGTTTTGTGTTGTGAATCCTATGTGGCATGAGGGACAAGACAATGTCTTGTATAGGTGGCAAGGTTATATTCACAAATGACAATGGGTTTAAAAAGTCATCTCCAATGCAAAGTATTGAGAAGACAATACAAATAATTTTTTACAACTTCCAAGACAACTTTTACTCTTCTACTTCTTTTTTATAAATATTTTTATTCACAAATGATGTGGGATATAAAGACATTGTGAAGTGCATTGTCTAGATCTAGACATCCAACTTCACATTGTCTTTGCCATGTCATTGCCATGTCAACTCCACATTTTATTTTACATTTGCATTGGAGAAGTACTTTTGGAAAAAAATGGTTGTCATTTCTATGTGGCAACCATTTTTTTCAAACTCACAATAGGGTTGGAGATGCTCTTACATCACTTCTTCCACATGGGATTGTTCCCTTCCACCAAGTAAAATAAATGTGTATGGGGATCTTTGAAACCCCCCATGTGGAGGAGGAGGAGGAGCTAGGGCTAGCAGCAATGGCAATCAACACCTAACAAGCAGGACTCGTTGATTTGATTTGGTTGCAAAGTTCCTCCATTTGTGCATCGTCTTTAAGAAGATCAAGATGCAATGCAACACGTATTTGGCAACCCATGAGAGAGAGAGAGAGAGAGAGAGAGAGAGAGGCTGCTGCTGTCTGTCTCGTCACATCTGGTCTGAGTACAACTGGATCCAGAGTAGCATCATGGGTCCAGATTTTTTTGTATTAGGGGTCCGGGACAACCTTGAGTAAGAGTATTACTAAAGACACTAACATTTATATTCAGGACTGTCCAATTTTTTATTTACAAATTTATCACTCAAAATATTACTAAGGGGCTGACAGTTCTAAATAAACATACAGGACCTTAGAAAAATTCTACAATCTTGACAACATATGAGACTGTAGACTAACTGGATCCATAATTTATGTTGGACTGTCAAAAATTTTGACACTCCAGTTTATTGGTAGAACTGTCAAAATTCTAACCGTCCTAACAAAATTTTGACAGTCCATTATATAGTTGTCAGTTCTCTCTCTTAGTATATTTATTTGAGTGACAAACATTTAAATAAAAAATTGGACGATCCCGATTAATTTTTGTAGTAGCTTGAGTAATACTTTTGAGTAATGGTAGGAAGCAACTTTAAACTTAGTTAGGTTGCAGCGTTTGGGATCGTGAACCAACCACTTAGATGCATTGAGATTTCGAGATGATATTAAGAGCATCTCCAATCCTATTGTCTTGTTTTGTGTTGTGAATTCTATGTGGCATGAGGCACAAGACAATATGTTTTCTATATGGCAAGATGATATTCACACAAGACAATGAGATAAAAATGTGTTCTCCAATGCAAAAGTTTGAGAAGACAATAAAATTACTTTTTTCAACTTCCAAGACAACTTTTTCACTTTTTCTTCTTTTTATTATATTTTTATTCATAATTGATGATATGGACAAAAAGTCATTGTGAAGTGCATTGTCTAGATCTAGACAACCAACTTCACATTTCCTTGCCATGTCATTGCGATGTCAACTTCACAATTTATTTCACATTTGCATTGGAGAAGTACTTTTGAAAAAAAAATACTTGTCATTCCTATGTGGCAACCATTTTTTCCAAACTCACAATAGGGTTGGAGATGCTCTAAGTTTTCTTCGACTTAGATGTTGTATTGATCCCTCCCCCCTCTTACACCTCCATGGTTCGATTTTGAAATCATCCGTCTAGTCATGAAAGTTATACCTATCATCATTGACCGCAAGAGTCAGCTAAGTTCAGTACTATGTTACCATATTACTATCCTCTGAGTGAGTATAGTCAGGGTGGATAATTGTTTTAAAACAAATGTAATATTTTTTAATTTTTTTTTCGTGGTTTTTTGAAACGGACAAGTGACAAATTAATTATGAAAAAGAAATATTTCCTATTTAATCTCATATCGGGAAGAAAAAAATTGAATATATTAACATTTAATTCAGCTCACTTGTTCGACTCGAGCTAATGTAAGGTTGATGGCAACACACGTGCACGCGCACCGCATTCGACCGGGATCAAGAATAGACCATTCTGAAACTTCGACCAAATTGGTTTGTTTGGGTGCATGTACATATTCTGCTGGCCCAACCAAAGTCCGGGTCGAATTAAAGGAATGAACATCGGTAAAAATTCTACCATAGAATGGTGCAGAGACTTTCACGCTTCACTGCAAGGCCAAGTTCCTTATAATATTTGTTTGTTTAAAACATTCACGTTGTTGTTGTTTTTTACATACACGTTTATTACATCTCACGTTTATAGAGCAACTATAATGTAATTAAATTATTTTTGTCTTAATTAAAACAGTAATTGTAAGAATTTGGTTGAATCTATTTTCTAAGTAATTACTTCAATTTTCTAAAAATTATATTTACACAAGTCTATGATCTTCCATTTTCACAAAACTAGTCTATTACAAAATTTATTTTTTGGAGAAAGTTTTCAAGCTCTTTATCTGAAAAATACATATTTTGGAAAGAGAGATTTCTAACATAGCGATCCCTACTGAGGAACGTCATTAAGGCATGGTGGGAGTTAACATCATGCGTTTTTAGTCATTTGTGTGTGTTCTTTTTTTATGTTGAATAATTCGAATTGTGAACAAATGTGCATGTCTCGTGGGGAAGGAAATAACTAGGAAATAGTAGGGGGAATCCATATTATATCTCATCGTGCTACAAGAATCTCGACCTCTGCTTTCCAAATTTTGGTTTTGGAATTATTAGAACTTTCGTATATAGATACTAATATCATGGTTGGTTTGACGGAAAATAAGGAAAGAAAAAAGAAGATAAATATTGGATATCCAACATCCATTTAATTTAGGATAGTTTTTGGTGAGTTTGTGATCAACAATAGCTCATATTTGTTGGGAACTAAGTTAGGAATATATAAATCCTAAATTAGGTTTTTTTTTAGTTCCTATAAATAAGAGGGAAAAGGAATTCTCAAGATGAAGCTCTTATAGGGTTCAAGAAGATCTACCACTTCTAAGAGATAGATCGTGTTCTAAATTCTTGCTCTTCGAGATAGAATAAGGGACTTATCAGACAGATTCGTCGACTCTATCAGGAAGATATTCAACATCGGACAATGGACAATCATTATCCCGTAAGAACTTTATAATATCTTGGGGTATTGAGCAATCTCGTTATATTTTGTTCTTCTTCTTGAGGAGTTGTGAAGAGTCATCTCTGGGGCAAAGGAGAAGATTTAAATTGTATTTGTAATCTTTGATTAATAGAAGATTGGAATTTGTTTAGGTGGTCAAAGCAATCACATATTACATGTTTGATATGTGCTTGGTTCGTGGTTTGTGTTTTCATTCAACATAGGACTAACGCCAAGCCAAAGGACACATTCAATGATGACTGGAAGAGAGTGGATCAGAAGATCATTAAATTCATCCGCCATTAGTAGGACAATTTGGTTTTCACCTATTTTCATAGAGAGTTCTACAAAAAGAATATTAGATAAGATACACTCTTTTTATGAAGGGTAGATGGTTAGGAATAAAGTGTTTCTTAATCAGCAACTCGTCAATTTGAAGTATCCGTAGGACATCTCGGTGGCACAACATCTGAATCAGACTCAAAGCATCATTAATTAATTGTCGATGATAAAGATGACAATTAAAGATGAGATTTAGGCATTGATCTTAAGTTCTTTGCAGGACAGTTAGGAGACATTTGTGATATCAGTAACTCCGCACCAGGGAGAGTTGTCACGATGGAATTTGTCGAAAATTGTTTGTTGGATGAGGAGGTTCGATGTAAACAACATAAATAATTGCATGAGTTCACTCTGATTGCTTTGGGAAGGAATGGAGGCCCAAATCACAGGTGAGAACTAGGGAGAAAGAAAAACAAGAGCACGTTTGGACGGAAGAAAAAAGTTAAAAACTACAGCCAAGACTCACGGTGAGACTGGTTGTAGTGTCCCATCCCGCAAAGTCAATCGGAGAAATCGAAACGCCGACGGCGTTGGAACTTAGCCTTGCAACGGCTGCTCGAAGGCTCGCTCGTCCGAGGCGACTCCTCGCACAGGTGGGGTAGTTTCGGTGAACTTGCCTCATCTTAGCCTTCACTTAATAATACGCATGTTTTAAACTTGCACTGGTAGGCTAAGCTAAAAGCTACTCACCAACATAGCTAAGGGAATAATCCCGTCGGGTCGGAATGTCTTAGAATATGGACAATGGTCCCACGGTCAACATAGAAGTCGGCTCAGCGTGCTTTCAAACGACACTCGATCCTTCGATCCCGTGGCTTGGGAGAAGGATGTTGGCTTAAGTTGCTAAGTTGCCCCGACACTTGAAATAGCCTAAGTCATAGGCGTCGCCTGCGTGAATGCTTGCTAAAGCATGCACGGTCCCGTTATGTTGCCCCGACACTCAAATCAGCCTAAGTCATAGGCGTTGCCCACATGAATGCTTAACAAGCATGCACGGTCCTATCCCGCAAGGCTTGGCATAGCCTTCGCACATCCCGTAAGTTAAGTCGTTTTGCACGGTCGTTGGCTAAGTCTAGGCGCGAACTTTGTTGTTCAAGTCGACCCTGTGCCCCTCGATGCGGAGATCGACGTAGCCCTCGCTCGTCGAGTCGTTGCCTGAATAAGTTAGACAAGTGTTGTGCTGGGCTATCAAGCCATTTCTAGCACTGTCCCGCTCTATCTGCGGTTGTCAAGTTGCGTAGTCCCTTGAGAACAAGGCTCGTCGTATAAGTCTATGACTTGAGCGTTAGCGTCGCCTATAGAACCAGGCTGTCTAAGGCACGAGTTACGGTCGGTTTAGTGAAAAGCTTGCCACGAACAAAGTAAGTCCCCGCGACTGGTTGTCGCCGAGATCGATCCCGCTACTTGGGAGTCTCCCTACGTTCTGATATGTCCCGCACACGAGATCGGTCCCCTGGCTTAGGAGTCTCGCTAAGTCTTGAAATGTCCCGCACACGAGATCGGTCCCCTGGCTTGGGAGTCTCGCTAAGTCTTGAAATGTCCCGCACACGAGATCGGTCCCTCGTACTTGGGAGTCTCGATAAGTCTTGATAGAAAGAAGGAATGCATGGTCATGTTAAGAAATGACTGGATAGACTGGATAGATCGAGTATGTATGGTCATTGGACAACTTGTCGACAAGGTGTAGTCTTCTCGAGTGATCACCAGAACGCTGGGATCATTCGGCCCGGGAGAAGCGAGTGTGGCTCAAAGTAGGATGCTGGATGACCGCATGGGAGAGTTCCACCCCACCGGGCTAGCTACCCGTGTTGGTACAGGTGGATATCCCACGAGCCAGTCCAAGATAGTTTGAAATTGCTAGTGACCACTCATGTAGATGTGTCGGCAATAGCGGCACACCGCGTGTATGCCTTTGGATTGAGTCTAGAACTTGATTGTTTGTCTAGTCGGGAACACAAGGTCTGGGTCTAAGACTGGGCTGCAGCATAGGCACCGTGCTTGGCACGATAGATGGCGTCAAGATGTTCATGAAAGTGATACTATGGTCCACAAGTCTTGTCTAAATTAGCAAATGGGTCTAAGGAAGGCCGTAAGGCGGTAGCATGATAGTCTTGATAACTTGCGAGGCGCGGCCTCATCTGGAAGCACGGACAAGTCTAAGCAAGGTCTAGAGGCACGGCCTGCACGAGTCGTCCCATTGCCGTCTTAGTAGTTGAACTGTTGGCACGAGAATTGGTCTAGTGGTGCTAAAGTCTAAGTAAAGGTCTTGGCACGGCCGAGTTCGCGTAAGTTGCTCCTCGGCATAGCATTGTCTTGAATATGTCTAAAGTTGCGAATAGAATGTGGCACGACCCTGCCGTCCCGAGTCGAAGTTTGGTCAAGTACCTAGGCGATGAGGCACTGCCTCGATCGAAACACACGTTGGCATTATAGCACGACCTTGTCGTTGCATCCCTAAGTATAGACCGAGACGTCTTGTTTAAAATGCATCCTAAGGCAAGACTAAAGATAATTGAAAGGGTTTAAGCTGCACAAAGTAAATAAAACGTGTCGGTTATGTATGGATGGACGAGAAGCTCACTCCACCAGTACAGTGGTACTGACACCCACATAGTATTTCATGTGCAGGCACAGGTAGAAGCTCGTGGCACGGAGCTCGCTATGATGCATCGAGGCACGGAGTTCCTTGGCGAGTCGAAGCGTGCGGCCGCGTGATCTGAAGACTTATATAGGGCATAATGTATGGACATCGCCTTCCGAAGCTTCCGCTGACTCAAGCATTGTAATCAAGGGAGAGAGCAGAGAGTGACTTTGTTAACGAGAGAAAAGTGAGCACGAGAGACTTGTAATTTGGCCTTGCGCCCACAAATGTAATCTTGTATTCAATATCAAAAAGTGCTTCTTTTGAATGACTTGCGTTCATGTGTTCTTCTTTAAATTCTGCTGCAATGTATTCAATGCTTCTGCTTGGGACTTCTGTGCGATGACCCCGTCGCCGCCGATGTAATCGGCCGTTATGGAACTGCCTTGCACGAGCGCAATCTAGGCTCGTGCGGCATTACGCCTTAGCGAGGACGATCGCTCCTAAGGGAGCGGGGCGTGACATAATGGTATCAGAGCACGGCTTTACGTCCTTGGACTTCACGTCGAATTTCTCAGTTTTGAAAGCTCGTCATTGGAAAATAAGTGTGCGCTCTCTCTCGATTGTCCCTCGGCATGTCCATACAATAAGTCTAAATATTTTCAAAAGCTCGTACAAGCGTTCAACCAAACGCATCGGTAGGCTATCGTCGAACGCATCTGTAGGCCTTTGTGCCGAACGGTGTCAAACTTGTCTCGATAGAGAAAACATGCTAAGTTAACATGTCGCGTGCGTGCCTAACTAGTCCCGCGTTGACCCTATCAATTGAGCGTGCAAACTCGAATATAGTCCGCCGGGATAGCCATGCGCACGGCCTTTTGGCTAAGTTGCGTCGCGTATCGCGCACCTCGACTTTTGGTGCAAACGAGTTACGAGCGATATCAAGTACCGCTCAGACGGGAACGAAGCTACACTTAGAGTATCTATCGATAGGAACGCTATCGAGTTAACGCTTAGGCGTACATGGAGGATTGACTTAGATTTCGAGGAAATAGTGCGAACAACTTAGTACGTCGATGCGACGTAAGCGATTACGCTAGGAATTCGTCGAACGAATCCAAAGGATGTCTTAGCGAATGACGCGAACGTGATTACGGCTAGATCGGGTGGCTCGAATCCGAGTGGTGTATGGATTTTCTTGGAAATCATTCGAGCAAATATTGAGGATTACGAGTAACGGCGAGTATATCGGCGAGGCAATGCGATCGCGCAAAGCCTTAGAACGCGTCACGCTTAGTTGGTCGTGACTTCGAATGTCCCGAACGAGCATCTCGTTCGGACGACTTGCGAATAGACAACGCGAGTTAGAAAACGATATCGAAGTGATTCAAAACGATGAATGAAAATGAATGGTCTTGATCGAGGAAACGTAGAGGATCGCACGTACGATATCAGATTGATGCAAATGAAATGTGACTTGAGTTTTGAACAACAATCTTGAAACGAGCTTGAGGAATTGCGATCGAACTTGATCTTGAATATCGAAGAAATTATGGGATATCCAGTCCGAACAATAGCATCAGTCGTACGACTCGAAATTGGTCGCAAAGGAAGATCGTCAGGTTACGCATATCGTCGATGGTATTGAGGCGTATCAAAGATCGGTATGCGATAACTCGGGGGTACTCTGACTCGGCTAATAACGATCGTGCAAATGTCATTGCTTTGACGGATGCTATACTCGGGATATTGAAACGTGTCGAGGAAAAGATAAACTCGGCTCGAGGATTTTTCTAGTTGAATGAATGACGGTCGGACTATCAAACTTGATTGGATGAAAATGATATGGTTGGATTTGCTTCGACGATAACCCCAACATCGACATTCTTATCTTATACGAGCGCAACTCCAGCCTCGCACATGCGTCACGCCGATTAGGGCGATCACTCCGCGTGAGCGTTGGTATGGTGATTCATACAGCGGGGGTGATCGAACTTGCATGGCATGGCAATTTGTATGCTTCGACTTGTGGTTTGACGCGAAGGTGACTCGAGAATGGATTTGTGTGCTCGAAGAATTGAATTGAGGATTGAGTAGGCCCAATCCGCGTATCGAAAATGAGTTAGTCTAAACTCAAACAAGAGTTACGCCCCGATGAGAATGATTATTCCGTGGGTGCGTTACATGGTGATTCATGAACCACCGTGGATAATCAGACTCGCGTGAGATTGGGACGCAACGTATTATCGAGCTAGATGACCTCGTGATCGAATACATGAATTGGTTAGAGTTGGTGATTTGGAAAATCGAGTATGTGCAACGCATGTATTGATGTGAATAGGTGATCGTGCTCGATGTTTAGAAATCTGAGTGACGCGAGCTTGGGTAGAAAAATCTCGTACTATCAACTTTGGTTTGACCCTAGGATTGGGGTCAGTGTTGGCAATATTGTTGGGGAACTATGATTCCAATCCTGACATTGACTTAGCCTCGCAAAGATTGGCCTAGCGGTTAGGCGAAACGTCCCTGTTGCAAGAGTTATCAATCGAAGAATTGATCTTGAGGATTGGTATGAATGGATAGTTTGAATCACGAATGTAGGAAATCCTGCTCACGAGATTCGGCTGACATGCATATATTTCAGGGACGCCTGGGTATGTGCACGATGCGACTCGAGTGAGAATAAAAATTTTTCCATCATGCGGCTTGGCTGAATGCATGTATTTTGGGGACGCTTGGAATGCAAGCACGATCCAGCCAAGTGATACGATGAGTTCAAGCAAGACTTGAAAAGGGGAGTGTGTCGAGATCTTGAAATCATGTTTAACGGAAGGATTGATAATAGTGCGAGCGTGGCTCGGAATTGAGGAAACGCATAGGCGGAGTGTACTCGATTAAGTCTTGGCCATAGAAATGGTAGGATGGCTTGCCTTCAGGAAAGTCTCGAGGACGAGACTTGTTCTGAGTGGTGTATGTTGTAGTGTCCCGTCCCGCAAAGTCAATCGGAGAAATCGAAACGCCGACGGCGTTGGAACTTAGCCTTGCAATGGCTGCTCGAAGGCTCGCTCGTCCGAGGCGACTCCTCGCATAGGTGGTGTAGTTTCGGTGAACTTGCCTCATCTTAGCCTTCACTTAATAATACGCATGTTTTAAACTTGCACTGGTAGGCTAAGCTAAAAGCTACTCACCAACATAGCTAAGGGAATAATCCCATCGGGTCGGAATGTCTTAGAATATGGACAATGGTCCCACGGTCAACATAGAAGTCTGCTCAGCGTGTTTTCAAATGACACTCGATCCTTCGATCCTGTGGCTTGGGAGAAGGATGTTGGCTTAAGTTGCTAAGTTGCCCCGACACTTGAAATAGCCTAAGTCATAGGCGTCGCCTGCGTGAATGCTTGCTAAAGCATGCACGGTCCCGTCATGTTGCCCCGACACTCAAATCAGCCTAAGTCATAGGCGTTGCCCACATGAATGCTTAACAAGCATGCACGGTCCTATCCCGCAAGGCTTGGCATAGCCTTCGCACGTCCCGTAAGTTAAGTCGCTTTGCACGGCTCGTTGGCTAAGTCTAGGCACGAACTTTGTTGTTCAAGTCGACCCCGTGCCCCTCGATGCGGAGCTCGGCGTAGCCCTCGCTCGTCGAGTCGTTGCCTGAATAAGTTAGACAAGTGTTGTGCTGGGCTATCAAGCCATTTCTAGCACTGTCCCGCTCTATCTGCGGTTGTCAAGTTGCGTAGTCCCTTGAGAACAAGTCTCGTCGTATAAGTCTATGACTTGAGCGTTAGCGTCGCCTATAGAACCAGGCCTGTCTAAGGCACGAGTTATGGTCGGTTTAGTGAAAAGCTTGCCACGAACAAAGTAAGTCCCCGCGACTGGTTGTCGCCGAGATCGATCCCGCTACTTGGGAGTCTCGCTACGTTCTGATATGTCCCGCACACGAGATCGATCCCCTGGCTTGGGAGTCTTGCTAAGTCTTGAAATATCCCGTACACGAGATCGGTCCCCTGGCTTGGGAGTCTCGCTAAGTCTTGAAATATCCCGCACACGAGATCGGTCCCTCGTACTTGGGAGTCTGATAAGTCTTGATAGAAAGAAGGAATGCATGGTCATGTTAAGAAAGGACTGGATAGACTGGATAGATCGAGTATGCATGGTCATTGGACAACTTGTCGACAAGGTGTAGTCTTCTCGAGTGATCACCGGGGCGCTGGGATCATTCGGCCCGGGAGAAGCGAGTGTGGCTCAAATTAGGATGCTGGATGACCGCATGGGAGAGTTCCACCCCACCGGGCTAGCTACCCGTGTTGGTACAGGTGGATATCCCACGAGCCAGTCCAAGATAGCTTGAAATTGCTAGTGACCACTCATGTAGATGTGTCGGCAATAGCGGCACACCGCGTGTATGCCTTTGGATTGAGTCTAGAACTTGATTGTTTGTCTAGTCGGGAACACAAGGTCTGGGCCTAAGACTGGGCTGCAGCATAGGCACCGTGCTTGGTACGATAGATGGCGTCAAGATGTTCATGAAAGTGATACTATGGTCCACAAGTCTTGTCTAAGTTAGCAAATGGGTCTAACAGGAAGGCCGCAAGGCGGTAGCATGATAAGTCTTGATAACTTGCGAGGCGCGGCCTCATCTGAAAGCATAGACAAGTCTAAGCAAGGTCTAGAGGCACGGCCTGCACGAGTCGTTCCATTGCCGTCCTTGGCAGTTGAACCGTTGGCACGAGAATTGGTCTAGTGGCGCTAAAGTCTAAGTAAAGGTCTTGGCACGGCCGAGTTCGCGTAAGTTGCTCCTCGGCATAGCATTGTCTTGAATATGTCTAAAGTTGCGAATAGAATGTGGCACGACCCTGCCGCCCCGAGTCGAATTTTGGTCAAGTACCTAGGCGATGAGGCACTGCCTCGATCGAAACACACGTTGGCATTATAGCACGACCTTGTCGTTGCATCCCTAAGTAGACCGAGACGTCTTATTTAAAATGCATCCTAAGGCAAGACTAGAAAGACAATTGAAAGGGTTTAAGCTGCACAAAGTAAATGAAACGTGTCGGTTATGTATGGGTGGGCGAGAAGCTCACTCCACCAGTACAGTGGTACTGACCCACATAGTGTTTCATGTGCAGGCACAGGTAGAAGCTCGTGGCACGGAGCTCGCTTGGATGCGTCGAGGCACGGAGTTCCTTGGCGAGTCGAAGCGTGCGGCCGCGTGATCTGAAGACTTATACAGGGCATAATGTATGGACATCGCCTTCCGAAGCTTCCGCTGACTCAAGCATTGTAATCAAGAGAGATAGCAGAGAGTGACTTTGTAAACGAGAGAAAAGTGAGCACGAGAGACTTGTAATTTGGCCTTGCGCCCACAAATGTAATCTTGTATTCAATATCAATAAAAGAGCTTTTGAATGACTTGCGTTCATGTGTTCTTCTTTAAATTTCGCTGCAATGTATTCAATGCTTTGCTTGGGACTTCTGTGCGACGACCCCGTCGCCGCCGATGTAATCGGCCATTATGGAACTGCCTTGCACGAGCGCAATCTAGGCTCGTGCGGCATCACGCCTTAGCGAGGACGATCGCTCCTAAGGGAGCGGGGCGTGACACTGGTGGTCAGAGATTTCTATCTTGATCAAGTCATTGATCTCAATGAGACCCCACTAATTCAAGAGATGCTACGTATGACAGTGAACATGAACATGGTCGTCTAGCATTTGGAGATGGTAGGAGACGTGGAGCAGCCCAGAGGATGCGGGGTGGTCGATAGAGACGAGGAACACGAACTCTGTAGCAGGGTGACAAGCATAGAGGCAATTCAGGAATCATTGGAACAACACTCTCTCATCATACTAGAGGGAGGAGTTTGTTGGGTATTAGCCTCGATTTAAGGATGTTGGGCGCTCTGGAGTGTCATGGAGTTGGTGACGAAGGTCTCGCCAAAGACGATGATTCAACCGGAGCTCGATGAGGCTTTATTTCATCTAAATAAATAGAACCAATTTACTGGTTCTGGGCCAACTAGTATATCGTTTTTCTAGAGTGAACAATTTGCACAGTGCATAAAATGGATTCATGTTGGGCACATGTTTTTGGTAAGTTTGTGTTCAAAATCAAGGGTTCAGATTGTTAGGGCCTAACTTAGGGATTCCTAAATTCTAAATTAGATTTCTTAGTGCCTATATATAGGAGGTTAAGGGAACTCTCAAGATGGTGCTCTTTTAAATTTCAAGGAGATCTACCACTTCTACAAAATATTGTTCATAGGTTCTTGTACTTCAAGAGAGAAGGAGTTTTCTGAGGGCGATTCATCTATTCCATCATGGAGATCGTCACAGTTGAACGATCAGCAACCATTACTTGTTGAGAACTTTGTAAGGGGTTATGGTATTGAGCGATTTCATTGTATTGCATGTGTTCTTCTTCTTGAGAAATTGTTAGAAATCATCTCTTGGGACAAAAAAGACGGTATAAATTGTATTGACAATTTTTGATTAATAGAATATTAGAATTTGTCTAGGTGGTCATAATAACGCATAATTATATGTGCTTGGTTAGCGGACTTGTGGTTCATGGTTTCTTTGTAGGTTTATAGGTCGATGCTCTCATACATGTTTTATATAAAAATGGATCCTATTTGCATTAAGTCAAACTTGGTCATTTTCCAATTACATATATCAAGCTATCAAGCATGTGGTGAAGCACATGTAAAATAGATTGGGCGGCTTAGGCGTGCCAACAAAAGAAATTTTTTGTGAGTTTTTGGATGTTTCTTGCTCAATGTATTTTGATTCTCTCTCATTAGGGTGCAACTCGGACTGGTTAGGTCGAACTTGAGTTCAATCCGAGATCAATCCGATGAATAAAAAGCCTAGTCTGAGCCTGAGTCTGAGCCCAAGTCCAAGCCATCCTCGGGTTCAACATATGAAGTCCAAGACCGAGTCTGGAGGAAGCTCGAGTTTGATTGGGTCCATCGAATTTATCGGACTCTAATATGATATTTAAAATAAGATTAATATTTAACACATAATTAAATAGCAATTAAGTATCAATCGTTACAAAATACAAACTAACATGAGATTTAGAAGAAGTTGAAGATTTTGGGTTGAAAAATTTAGGATTTATATATATATATATATATATATATATATATATATATATATATATATATATAAGATTCGAATTTTTTTGATAACCCAACACATGAATCCGAGTCCAATCCGATTTTTGATCAGATTGAAATATTTTAACTCGAATCTAAATCCAAGTCCAAGTATTTTAACCATAATCCAATCCATTAGTGGGTTTACATGATCGAAGTCGAATTTAGCCCGCCGGAGTTGCACCCATATTTAACATCCTTGTAGTTGCATGTGAGAGGATTTCACCAGAAAGCACATATTTAACATCCTCCTTGTTGCATGTGGGAGAATTTCACCAGAAAGCACCTTATGTTTCCTGCAATACTTTTCATTGTTGGCAAATATATATATATATAATATATATATATATATATATATATATATGACACAAAACCAAAATCATATAATTTGATTCAGTTCATGACAAAAGTAACAAGCAAGCACAATGAGTGTATTTGAATAATGAAAATCAAATAAAACAACCATACCAACCAAAAAAATACAAAAGCCAGCCAGCCAGCAATCCACCCTCCCACTCCATAATCACTCCATAGTTCTTACAAATTCAATCTCAACAATTTAAAGAGAGACCCTCCCAATCCAAAATACACAAGTGCCACCTAATTAATAATAACACAAAACAAAAACTTCAACAACCAAACTAATCAAGCAACAACCGCCAACGCCGCCGCCGCCGCGGCCACCGACACCACCGACGCGGCCCACCTCCCCGCGCCGCTCTCGTCCGCGGCCTTCTGGTCCGCGGGCGCCGCGTCAGGCCCCTCCGGCTGCGGCGGGGACGCGGCGTGCTTCTTCTTCGCCTTCCCCTTCCCCTTCTTCGCCCCCTCCGGAGCGTCCGCCGCCGGGGCCTCCGCCGGCTCCGGCGCGGGCGCCGCGGCCGGGGCCCTGAAGAGCTCCCTGGGCTCCAGCACCCCGTCGATGGCGAAGACCGCGACGGGCTCCCTGTCGACGAGCGTGGTCCGGACGGTGGCGGTGGTGACGTCGGTCTGCAGCGTGACCGCGGCGCCGTCATCCTGCACGGTGAAGTTGTAGTTCCTGGAGTCGGTGGCGAGCGTGTTGAGGACGCCGTTGTTGGTCTTGAGGCTGTCGAGGGAGTTGTAGACGGGGACCCCGTGGTAGAGCAGGAACGACACCTTGTCCTCCGCCGTCAGGTTCTTGAACTTGGGCAGGAACGCCCTCATCGCCTCGTCCCTCGGGCAGAACACCGTCAGCCCCCCGCTCATCGCCCCCTCGAACGTCTTAGCCACGTCCCCCGCCCCCGCGTTCAGCAGATCCGCAAACATCTTGCATCCTATAAAAAAAAAAAAAAAAAAAAAAAGACATTCCAAAATATATTAGAACACCCTACTACTAAAGTAGCTAGCTAGCTAGTGTCTGAAATATGCCGTGTCGAATAAGCAGATCCGCAAAAGTCATGCAAAATATGTATGAGATATTAAAGTAGGGTCAAGATGATGAATGGATCAATGTACCTTTTTTGGACATGACGCCGATGAGATCAACCGTGGATGGGGTGGTGGAGGCGGCTGCCGGGGCAGGGGCCTCGGCGGCGGGCTTGGCCGCCTTGCCGGCCAAGTCGCGCCGTTGCACTAGTACATGTTTATGTACACTGTGCCCAAGGGAGGGGAGAATTGGGCTAGAGGAGAGAGGAGGAAGAAGAAGAAGAAGAAGGGGAGGAAGGGCCTCATTGTGGATGAGGAGTGGGAGGAGAGTGAAAGAGAACGACTTGGGCAAGTGGTGGAAGGGGTGGGTGGGGGCTTATGGGATTATTGGGGGAGGGATCTATAGCTTTACTTAATTGGTAGAGAGAGAGAGAAATGACCTTGATTCTTTCGTGGAACTACATTGTGTTGCCATCGGCTTCAGTTTCACTCTGGAGCGTCCTACATAATTTGAGGGTTATTTAGCAATAGGTCTTGTATAATAGTTATTAGGATTTGGATTCTAAAGTGTGCTGCTTTTAGCACTCTTAAAATATCATTCGACATTTTTTTTTAATTTTTTAATATTCGAATTCCAGATTTGTTCGTACATTAACATTATTAAAACTCCTAAAATGTTATCCTATACTTTTTTCATGCATACACAAATTATTAATGTCATATTTAATGCAGGAATAGATTTGAAATTCAAATCTTAAAAATTAAAGAGTAGTACCGAATTACATTCGAGGAGTGCTAATAGCAGTACCCTTTCTAAAATATTAGTGTTTGGTTTTTAAAATTATTGTTAGTTTGACCATCTCTTCATCTAAGCACTGGTCCGGTGCATGTGGGTGGTGGGGGTGGGGGTGGGTGTGGGGGGGGGTGGGGGGGGGGGGGGGGGGGGGGGGGGGGGGGTGGGGTGGGGTGGGGGAAGAAAAGCTCAGGTTGAATCATTTGATCATGCATGGTGCATGTGAGTGATGTGAAGAATGATCCTACATCAAAAAGAAGAGAGATCTAATCTAGCAACCAAAACTTACTTTACACCACTTCGGATGTAAAGTAATTGGATGCTACACGCCGACGCACCTGAGGTTAGTTAGGCGAAGGCTAGATGCTGACTAAGGAGTCAATATACACTATATATATACTGTATGGACACGAATACGAAATTACACGAAGATACTGATCCAACATTTATTTTTGATGTATTTTGGAGTGTTGCCCTTATTTTTAAGCATTATTATCTGTGCTTTGGATGTATGTACAGATTTATTTATTTTTTCAGAGGGATGAATGTATCCATATTGGTGTAGAAAAAGAGCAGTTTGGTGGAATTGAAAAATAAGAAAATAGGACACAAAATCAAATGGCATTTTTCTAAATATGTCAACTTGGTTGACGTTTCCTAACTTGAGAATGCATAGCTTTGAAAAGCCAACTCTAATGGAGTCCTAGAGTTATACGCGTCTTGTTGTTTGGTTCACGGATTTAAAGAACCAGAAAAAAAAAGTTGTTCCTTTTCTTTGTTTGGTAGCCATAAATTTGAAAATTAATTTTCTGACAACAGAAAAAATGGAAGGGAATATGGTTTCACTCATGACACATGGAATTGATTTTTCCTCCTCTTTTTCCAACATTTATTACAAAAAATTATGGCAAAACTAACCATGTGTTTTGCTATTTTACCATTAACTTCTCGTATTATGGGTCCCTTTGGATTTTCATAATGTCATTTTTATTTTAAAAGGTAAGAATATTATTGGAACATTGGTATATTTTGTTTTCCTTTCCTGCACCAACCAAATACTGGAAAGAAAATCAAATGGTCTTTTTTAGGTGGTTTTCTTGTTTTACCAAACAACGAAAAGAAAATGTGACAGAAATTCTACTTTTCTATTCTCATGGAAAGTACAAGGGAATCAATTTTCCTTCCGTGAACCAATCGAGGCCTAAGGCCAGCTCTAATGGTGGTGTATTTTCAAGCTAAGAAATGTCGATATAGTTAGCGTCTTTTCTCTAAGGAAGACGTCAACTCAGCTGAGGTTTTCTAGTTTGGAACTGTCAGGGCCGATCCTGAGCATTTGGGGGCCCGAGGCAAAATTTTCTAAATGGATCTCATACATAATATAAACAAAAATATAAATAAAACAAAAATTTGTTGTAGTCAAGATTTGAAACAAAAACCTCTTAAATACAAGTCTAGCATTGTAACTACTGCACCACAATTTTTTATTAAAAAAAAGCATATGATATATACTAGTTCTATTATAGACAGTTCTATGTTGGTGTCCCCTTTCGTCAGGGAGTCCTGGACCGTTGTTCGATCTGTCCTGTGCCAAGACCGCCCTGAAAACTGCTATAATTGCGTTTCAATAGAAAAATGTCATTTGATTTGATGCTCCATCTCTCTATTTTCAATTTATCCCAACTTCTACTTTTCTGTGAAAAAAAAAAAATTATGATATATGTTTTTACCTAGATTGATGTGGCGCATTCCTTGGCCAGTTGCTCGTTCGGCCAGCATATGGGGTCCCTCTACGGGGCTGTGCGCACAAGGTTGCATTGGAATGAACTGCTGAGTAGCAGCAAGACATTAATGGATTCATGATGGTGATGATTACAACAACAAAGTCTTTAATCATGTCTCTCTTCCTGCGTCTATAATGCATGGATATCCTTCCCTTGGATCCCTCTAATAAGCATTTGTCTCAATTATAGCAACAAACCATAAACAAATGGATGGTTTGGCGTCTGATTTGTGTTACTTCTTTAGGTTATTTAGTTTTAGTTCTCGCATAATATTAAATATTTACGTTTAGGTTTTTTATTGCTGAGAAGAGATTTGGATCTCGTCTTAACGGTTACTTGGTTGATTGTTCAAAATAGAGATCAAAATGTAAATTTTGAATATTATATGAGCCCGTAAAACTAAATGAAAATATGTGACATTGTTGTTGTTTTCATTTTGATCTCAGCAATCACATAATCCTCGAAACTTTGAGTTGTAAACGTTCAACAATACGATTGGGACGAGAGACATCTAACAATACACGATGTCCATGAAGTCATCCACATTGAAACTGCAGCATTGAAACTACTGTTAGTCCCTTGGCGAACAATCGATGGAAAACCACGAATTCAGAAACTATTGTAAAGATAATGTTTCCAGCAACAACACCTTAAAGAAGGTGATGTTGTATTACGGGAATCTAAAAAGATTTCGTAATATTTCTCGAAGGCAACAGAACCGTATGACTTCTAAAGAGAAGCGACGGTATTCTCGAAGGCAACAGAACCGTATAACTTCTAAAGAGAAGCGACGGTATTCTCGAAGGCAACAGAGGAAGAAGAAAGCCTGCTGGGGTGAAAGATCACCGGCGCTCAAAGCTATATCCGCCTTACGGACAAGCCTCCAGGAACCAGCAAGTTCGAAGAGAACTTTAGAACGCTGGCCAAAAATGTCGACGACTCCTCGGAATAGCAGCAGCACTTCTCTCTCTCTCTGAAAATTCTTTGATTATTTTCTGTAACCTGGAGAGAGGAGATGCTCCTGATATTATAGGCACGAGGTGGGCTTTTCAAATTCTGAACGCACGCCCTAGTTTAATGCCAGATCCGGATTTTCTGGATCTGAGCCATTTCCGGATCTGAGCCCACAAGACCCGCGGACGTTACATAATTTGAACGGCCCACTCGACCCGCTCGACCCGCTCGACCCGTACGTCCCGTACGCTCCGTACGCCTCGCACGCCACGCAGGGCCGCGCAGAGGCTCGCGCACGAGCGCAACTAAAGCGCACAATGCGCCTTGCGACGAGCTGTCGTGCTAAGTGCAAAGTGCCATCAAAAAGCCACAATAAGCCTCAAAAGCCCATTAGTCCAAGCCCGAGTCCGAGTCCGAGTCCGAGTCCGAGTCCGAGTCGCTAAGCCCCTTCGGGGCTTAGCTCCAATCTATTTTCATTTTGGCCAAAAGTTGGTTTCTTATTCTCACCTCTATGTAAAATCCCCCCACATGGCACCCTCCATTGGGCCTCAACCCATGTGCATCTCTCTATTCCTTCATAAGTAATATATAGAGATACATATTGGTGTGATTTTCCGATGTGGGACTATCTTTTAACAATAGAATGTTGTGAACACACACAACACATAGAATAAAATACCAACAATCCCCCATATCTCTATATATATGAGTTAAGCGTTCCACATAATAACTGTCTATTATGTATTAGGATAGATGTCACTGACGACTTGAATCTTTCCGCATGGGTTGAACAACAGTATGATACAAGAATGGACTACGCCTTGAATTCTGTACCACAACTGTAATTTTTCCCACTCATAATGTACTTATCTGTGCTTCTGGCTGCACATTAAAGGCCTTGTGCCAGCCTGGATTTCAATGTATGTATTTTGGGCGTCTACAAATTTACCCTCAAGAAACGGCCTATTTTTCTGTCCATACATTATAGGTGAGTTCTTTATTAAAGAGACATTGCATGAAGCGTCCAACGCTTCCTTTGCGGTGCTACGCCGCTATGACATGGCCTTAAGCCGAGGACCTTACCCCGAATTACCGGGAACCTCATCGTAGTGTCATACTACCCGTAGCATGAGGTCTAGCCCCTTTGTAGTGCCAAACTACCCAGCATGAAGCCTTACGCTTCTGTGCGGTGTTACGCCGCTACGACATGGCTTGCAAGGCCGAGGCTTTATCCCTAGCCGGGTTTACCTCATTGTGGTGTCGTGCCACCCGTAACATGAGGAACACCTCCTCTTTGTAGTGCTGACTACTACAGCATTAGGCCAACTGCCTATTTGCGGTGCTACGCCGCTGTGACTTGGCTCACATAGCCGAGGATTTACCTCTTTCGAGAACCTCATGGTGGAGTCACCGCCACACAGCATGGAGTCACACTCCTTGTAGTGCTGTGCTACCATGCTTCCTGTAAAGCATAACAGACCTTCACTCAGTCTGAGAACTCATTAAGGCATTATGCCATCCTTCCCACAGGATCAATTTTCCGTAGAAAATTCATAGTAGACAACAGTGGTTCTGGGTCCGAAACCCTTCCATGTTCCGCAGAACAAGTACCCACTGTTAACTAATATTTTCCAGTCAATAGTCCTCCCTTGAATCAAAAAATTAGATATCTGGTAGATTTTTCTTTGAACCAATAACATAAAATTTATTGATAGGATTATAATGACACAATATTAGAATGCCTTCAAACCCATCTTCCTTGCTGTGTCCTCGACCAGCTGTCGTTTGAGGCCTTTCGTGAACGGATCCGTCAGGTTCTCCTGACTCCGAACATCGATCACTGCAATGACGCCTCGTTTGATGAGATCGTTCACTGCTCTGTGATTTAACCGCACAGTCCTCTTCTTCCCGTTAAAGAGTTCATTTGATGCTACTGCTGCTGCCGCCTGGTTGTCACAGTATATCGGGATTGCCGGTATCTGAGCTCCAACCACTGGAAGATCATACATGAGCTCCCGAAGCCACTCTGCTTCATCTGCAGCAGCATCCAATGCAAAAAATTCAGATTCCATGGAGGAGCGAGATAACATTGTCTGCTTCTTCGATTTCTACGATACAGCAGCTCCGCCCAAGGCGAATATGAATCCACCTGTAGAATACTCGCTCTCCACCTCTGAACACCAGCTAGCATCACTGAAGCCTTCCACTACTGACGGATCTCCGCTGTAGTATAGTGCAAATGTCTGAGTCTTTTTTAGATATCTCATAACACGCTTCACAGCGTTCCAGTGTTCAACGCCTGGGTTGCTAGTGAACCGACTCAGCATTCCTACCGCAAAAGCTATGTCAGGCCTTGTGGCAGTAGTAGCGTACATCAAGCTTCCGATGACGCTGGCGTACTCCAATTGCTTGACGCTTTCTCTCGAATTTGGCTCCAGCTTCTGATCACTCCGGTACGGTGTATCAATTATAGGAAGATCTTGATACCCGTATCGAGTGAGCATTTTCTCAATGTAATGAGATTGTGACAGTGCTATTCCCGTGCCTGTCCGGATGATCTTGAGCCCCAAGATAACATCGGCATCCCCCAAGTCCTTCATACTGAACTTGGTCGAGAGAAATTTCTTTGTCTCTGTGACACAGCTTAAATCCGTACCTAGGATTAGCATGTCGTCAACGTATAGACAAACGATAACTCCTCTTCCGTCAGCAAACTTAGTATAGACACACTTGTCTGTTTCACTGACCTTGTAGCCATTTGACCTTATCACTTTGTCAAACTTCTCATGCCATATTTTGGGAGCTTGTTTCAAACCATACAGAGACTTCATCAACTTGCAGACTTTGTCTTCCAGACCTCTGACGACAAAACCTTCTGGTTGTTGCATGTAGATTTCTTCTGTCAGCTCGCCATTAAGGAATGCCGTTTTCACATCCATCTGATGTATCACTAGTTTGTGTATTGCTGCTAGAGCAATTAACAATCTGATGGTTGTCATCCGAGCTACTGGAGCATAAGTATCAAAATAGTCGATCCCCTGTTTCTGAGCAAACCCTTTGGCCACTAGCATGGCCTTGAATTTGTCGATGGTTCCATCTGCTTTCATCTTCTTCTTGAAGATCCATTTGCATTCGATGGGTCTTGCTCCTTCTGGCAGGTCAACTAACACCCATGTATTATTGGAGGTGATTGAGTCAATCTCATTGTCTATCGCCTCCTTCCAGAATACAACATCTCTGGTCTTCATCGCTTCATCATATGTCACGCCCCAGAACCAGAATACTGGAGAGCGGGGGCAGACACAGCCAGCTACGTATATTGAAATAGAATACATCTCAACTATACGGTCACGGCTGTCTAGATATGAGGGTTTACTACAAGCCAGCAGTCTCTTAAGGTCAAGCCTATTGTCTCAATCTCAAGCAATTAACAGAGTTACAAGATATTAGAGCATCAAATATATATATAAGGCGTCCCAAATATTACATATTGGATGATCATGAAGCTAGTCGAACAAAATGATAGGACTAGCAAGAGTTCAGTCATACATGATCAACCCTAGGATTTGTTAATCATGTTACAGCCCGTAGGCAGACAGTAAGTAAATGTGCATCGAGCTAACAGGTGCTCGTCGGCTAAACGTCTCAAAAGAATAAATTTACATATTAGTGGGTGAAACAAAAAAGAAAACCCACTCTTGGCCCGGGTTCCATCTAGTTGTCACCATTGGGCTGGAAGCTTGGTAGATCCTCGGGAGCCGCTCCGAAATTTGGCCACAAAACCAGCTGGGTCAAACCCCAGAAAGAGCAAGTGCCACAAAGGAGGCCACAAATAAGAACAAAAGCCAGCATATCAGAACATAAAGAATAAAAGAAAGTACAAGTAGTAAAGTACACAGGGCGATAAACGACTAGGGACGTGGAACCATTCCGGGAGCCAGGTTACAATCCTTAAACCAATCAAGGACCGGGATTGTACCCCTTCGCCTGAATAGCTCATGTCTCTACCCATTTATCATTAGAGATAAGTAAAACAAACATGCTCAGGAGATAGCAGGTACTGGAGCTAGACAAAACTTAGACAAGGCTGGACACCATTCATTCACAATCGGCCAAGCAAGTACTACGGCTTACTACTTTAACTAACTAGGGTTATCACAAGCCTAATTACTAACAAGATGCAAGTGAGAATTTCCAGTCCCAAGCCCTGCAGACCATCCAGTTATCCTTCCGCGGGTTGAGAGTTATAGGTGGGTACATTGCCCGGGAGACAAATGTACCCTTAGGTGACTTAGAGGGTGCAACACATGACAGTGTGCTGGAAATGTGCTCTACTCGTCGGCAAGCTACAAGTCCATTAAAGCGCCCAGATAACGAGATTGCCTGTGACTGGGAATTCTCCATGTTCTAGTTTGATCTAATAATTAGCCTAATCCAGTTTAGCGCGAGTCCCTGGCCGTGGTACCCAGGAAGTCACGTCCTAGACATGATGCAAGACAAGACAAGTGGATTGTACAAGCAAGCAAGCAGGAACACCCACGGTGTCAAGGCAAGTCAAGTCAAGTTATCAAGTCAAGTCAAGTCAGGAGTGCGCCGCCACGGGCCACTATCAAGTTATCAAGATAAATCATGTCAGGGTACTTGTTAGGAGTGCGCCACGACGGGCCACTATCATGTCAGGTTGGTCATGTCAGGAGTGCACCACTACGGGTCACTGTCAAGTTATGCTAATTCCTTGTCATACCAGGCCATGTACAATAGTCATTCCAAACATATAAGTAAAATCAAGTTCATGACAAAAGGCGTAAGGATATAAAATGGACGTAAAATACCTAATAAATACTAATATAAAAATAGGACTATAGAAGCGCCAAGATCAAGAAATAACAAATTCATCATAGACAAGTAGGTTGTGCAGGGTATATACTGCGCAGGGTGCCAAGTGCGCAGGGTGAGCTGCGCAGGGTACCAACTGCGCAGGGTGCCAAGTGCGCAGGGGCAGATGGCGCACAGATGGATTGCGCAGAAGGTAGACTTCGCAGGAGTAAACTGCGCAGGAGTTGGTTGCGCAGAGATGGATTGCGCAATGGTCGATTGCGCAGGGGTTACTTTGCGCATGGCTGGCTTGCGCATGGCTGGCCTGTGCCAGCGCAATCCAGCGCAGCGCAAAGCACTGGCCAAGGATCTTGCGCAAATGGCCATGCGCTAAAGAGCACAGGTCAGGGTGCGCAAATGGCCTTGCACTAAAGAGCGCAGGCCAGGGAATAGTGCGCAATCGGCCAGGTGCTAAAAAGTAGTGGCCGAGAGCTCCACCATGGCTGAACTCTCAAGAACACCAAGTTCAAATCTTCACAACTTTAGCCAAATCAAAACCAAATTTAGATTTTCAAAGTTCTAACTTGAGTAAAATTGAATTCTCTTCCACATGGAAGCATCAAAACAAGCAAAAATCAAAGTTTAATAGATCAAAACCAAGGAATTCCGAAAATAACTAAAACTTAGATCTAGAACAATGGAGACTCCAAATCATAAAATTCTAAGTTCTAATGTTGTTCTCCATGTCCTAATCTAGCTAATGAACAAATAAAAGGTGGTGCTTATTTAATGGCAAGATGCACTTGCCTATAGGTGTGGGTGGAGGAAGAGAAGAAGAAGAAGAAAAAATTAATGAAGAAAATTATGGAGGAGAGAGAAGTAGGTGGGTTATAATGAGGGTGTTGTGGTGGAATGGAGGTGGAGTGTAGGCTTATGGTGTTCCATTCATGATGAACCAAACTAAACCAACTTTCACAAAATAAAACCAAGCCATGGTTAAAACCTGCTTACAAGAATCAAAAGACCACATGTCCAGGAAAATAAAATACGTGCCAAAATCAAATACGAGCATAATACGAAATACGAAAAATGAGGGTGACAACTCTACCCACCTTCAAAGAATTCCGTCCTCGGAATTTAATCAAGGAGCTAGAGATTGCCACGACAAGCCATACTAAGCACAGACAAGCTACACTAAGCAGTTCAATCATACAATCATACAATGCAAGCAAGGAAGGGAAAGCGTAAGGCATAAGAAAGACATTATACCTCACGAGTCAAACAGGTAGGGATATCGCGATCGGATGTCGTCCTCACGCTCCCACGTTGACTCACCTAGAGAGTGATGACCCCAAGCAACACAGACTAATTTAATAGTCTTGTTCTTGAGTATCTTTTCCCTCCGGTCCAAAATAGACACGGGCCTCTCCTCATACGAAAGGTTGGTACCAACAACCAATTCCGAATGATCTAGGATATGGCTCGGGTCCGGGATGTACCGTCTTAATTGGGACACATGGAATACATCATGTACCTCACTTAACGACGGTGGAAGAGCGAGACGATAGGACACATCGCCTACTCGCTCCAGAATATCGAACGGCCCTATATACCTAGGACTAAGCTTTCCCCGTACGCCAAAACGAATGACGCCGCGGGTAGGCGAGATCCTAAGGAATACATGGTCGCCGACGGCAAATTCTAAGGGACGCCGATGAGCATCGGCCCAATGGCGCTGGCGATCCTGGGCAACTCGGAGGTGATCTCTGACTTTCCTGACCACTTCAACCATCTGAGAAATCAGTTCTGGACCGAGCATCTGCCTCTCTCCGATATCGTCCCATGCTAACGGAGATCTGCACTTCCTACCATACAGAGCCTCGAAGGGTGCCATCTGGATACTGGCCTGGAAACTATTGTTGTACGAGAATTCCACCAGGTGCAGGTGATCCTCCCACGAACCACCGAAGTCAAGGGTACATGACCGCAACATATCTTCGAGAGTTTGTATAGTACGCTCTGACTGCCCATCTGTCTGCGGATGATACGCTGAGCTGAACTTGAGACGAGTCCCCAAACTTTGATGAAGACTGCGCCAGAAGTGCGATGTGAATCTCGTATCCCTGTCTGATACTATGCTGACTGGCACTCCGTGGAGTCTGACGATCTGCCTGAGATACATCTCTGCTAGCTGCGCCGTCGACTGTCCAACTCTAAATGGAAGAAAGTGTGCCACCTTGGTAAGCCTGTCTACAATGACCCAAATAGCATCTCTGCCTGTCGGAGATCTGGGTAACCCAGTCACGAAATCCATGGTAATGTGTTCCCACTTCCATTCTGGGATCGATAAAGGTTGAAGAAGTCCAGCTGGCCTCTGATGTTCAGCCTTGACTTGTTGGCAAACCAAACATCGAGAGACATACCGGGCTATCTCCCTCTTCATACCATTCCACCAAAAGTGTTGACGAATATCTCTGTACATCTTCGTGCTGCCTGGGTGAATGGAGTACTGCGAACTGTGAGCCTCTGCCATGACTTCCTGTCTGATATCTCCACTGGGTACACAAAGACGCGTGCCGTGTCGAAGTGTACCATCCTCATGAATACATAACTCTGGCCTTCTCCCTGCCTCGCACTCTGCTCTGAGACGCTGAATCTTGGAATCTGTTAACTGTGCGGTCCGGATCCTCTCAACTATGGTGGACTGAATCTGTAGGCTGGCCATCAAGGCCACATTGGAAGGAAGAATCACTTCAATTCCTATCTTCTGAAGATCTGCCAATAGCTCTAGTTGCGCCGTCAGGAAATAAACTCCGGCTCTCCGGCTCAACGCATCTGCTACGACGTTGGCCTTCCCTGGATGATACTGCAAGTCCACATCATAGTCCACAAGTAGCTCGAGCCATCTTCTCTGCCGCATATTAAGATCCTTCTGGGTGAAAACATACTTCAGGCTCTTATGATCAGTAAATATCTCCACTCTGTCTCCGTACAAGTAGTGTCTCCACAACTTAAGTGCAAACACTACTGCTGCCAGCTCCAAGTCGTGGGTCGGGTAATTCTTCTCATGATCACGGAGTTGACGTGACGCATAAGCAATTACCTTCCCATGCTGCATCAAAACACATCCCAATTCTCTGCCTGAAGCGTCGCAATAAACTGTGAATCCTCCGGTCCCATCTGGAAGGGTGAGAATGGGAGCCGTTATCAAACCTCGCTTCAACTTCTCAAATGATTCCTGACATTCTGCTGTCCAAACGAACGGCACATCCTTGCGGGTCAACTAGGTCATCGGCGCTGAAATCCTTGCAAAATCAGAGACGAACCGCCGGTAGTAGCCGGCCAATCCAAGAAAGCTGCGAACTTCTGCCACTGAGCTAGGTACTGGCCATGCCTCGATAGCCACAATCTTCTGGGGATCCACTTCCACTCCTCCTCTGGTAATGATGTGACCCAAGTACGAAATGCGATCGAGCCAGAACTCGCATTTACTGAACTTGGCGTACAACTGGTGCTCTCTGAGAATCTGGAGGACAACTCTGAGATGCTGCTCGTGCTCTGCTTCACTCTTGCTGTAGACCAGGATGTCATCAAGGAACACTATCACAAACTGATCCAAGTAAGGCATAAAAATACGGTTTATGAGGTCCATGAACACTGCCGGCGCATTGGTCGCTCCAAAGGGCATAACTAGAAACTCCCAATGCCCGTACCTAGATCTGAACGCCGTCTTCGGGATGTCCTGCTCTCTGACTCTAATCTGGTGGTATCCTGACCGCAAGTCTATCTTCGAGAAAACTGAAGCCCCTTTGAGTTGATCAAATAAGTCATCAATCCTCGGGAGAGGGTATCTGTTCTTGATTGTCACTGAGTTTAAGGTACGATAATCAACACATAGCCTGGACGTACCATCCTTCTTTTTCATAAGAAGCATCGGGGCTCCCCAAGGCGATCCACTAGCACGAATGAATCCCTTGGTTCTAAGTTCTTCAATCATCTTGTACAAAATCTCCAACTCTGAAGGCGCCATTCTGTAGACTCGCTCTGATACTGGTGCTGTCCCGGGAATCAAGTCGATGGTGAACTCGATCTCCCGCTCTGGTGGCATCCCTGGAAGTTCCTCTGGGAAGACATCTGGAAACTCTTCAACTATCTGGGGTAACTGCACTGCTGCTACTGCCATCCGCAATACTGGAGGAGATGGCTCTACTGTGCCTCTGGAAAAAGAAAACTCTGGCTCTCCGGGAATACTAAAGACAACTCTGCCAACATGGCAGTCTATCCTAGCATAATGGTTTCTCAACCAATCCATACCTAGGACTACATCATAGTCTGCCATAGGGAATTCTATGAGCCTAGCGGGGAACTCTCTACCGCTAACTACGATCCGACACGAGGAAAATACTCGATCTACCCCCACAAGACCATTACCAGTAAGTATATTGAGCCTCACTGATAATGACTCGGGCTCCAATCCTATCCGTGTCGCAAATCGTGCAGACATGAATGAATGCGATGCACCAGAATCAAATAATACAGATGCTGGAAAGGTGTTGACGAGAATAGTACCTGCCACTACCTCACCTGGTACAACTTCTTCTTCCATGGTCATCATCATAGCCTGACCTCTAGCTGTGGGTCCTCTCTGCTGGAAACCCCTCTGTCGGTTCTGTGCTGGAGCCTGGGTGATCTGCTGCTGGTTCTGCTGCTGAAAGGCCTGGGCCTGAGGCAACAATGGCCTCGGGTACTGCTGCTGCTGCTGAACTGGAGCTGGGGCTGGTCCTCTCACCGAAGAACTAGAAAGGTTGGATGATGATGGACCTCCCCTATTCGGGCAGGTCCCTATCTGGTGGTCTGCTCCTCCACAAGCCAGGCACAATCCCTGTGCCCTACGACACTCTGCCACTACATGGCCCGGCTTCCCGCAATAAGAACATCCCACCGCGGAAGACTGCTTCTGCTTCTGCTGCTGCGGGTACGTCGGGGTCGAATGCTGAACCGACGTCACTGAGGCCGCCCGCCTCGGAGTCCCAATGGTTATACCCCTAGCTGCCGGGGCTGGAGCTGAAGATTGGTGCATCTGGTTGTGGGACCGCTTCCTGCCTCCGGTCCTGTCCACAATTCTCCGGGAGGTATACTCATGCCTCCTTGCTGCCTTCAACACTGCATCGAACGTCTGGTGCTCGAACTGCTCGACAGCCAATAATATCTCTAAATGCAGCCCCTGCTGGAACCGCTGGGCCCTATCGAATTCGGTTGCCACCAAGTTGGGGGCGAACCTACTCAGCCTGGAAAACTCGGTCGCATAGCCATCGACCGTCCTGCCTCCTTGCTTCAAGTTGGTGAACCGGGTCTGCAGGTCGTACCGTGCCACCGCATCGAAGTACTTTGTCTGGAACCTCTCTCTGAACGTCGCCCAAGTGACTGGTGCTGCTAATCCCATAGCCTGAGCTGCCCACCAATCGCGAGCCAGGTCTAACAACTGTAGGCGTACCACCGCCACCTTCTCATTCTCAGGTGTCCTAGCTGCTTCTAGGACCACCTCGGTATCCTGAAGCCAAGCGTCTGCGGCAATCGCATCTTCACTGCCGTCAAAGAAGGGAGGGTTCAAACGCTTGAAACTGTTGGCCGCCTGATTTCCTTGGGGACCTCCTCGGTTTAGTGCATCATGAACTTCCTGGTGCAAGGTGTCGCCTCGACGATCTTGGGATGCAAGTAGTTCTCTGATAAGCCCTACCAAAGGTCCCTCATCCTGTCTAGCTGGTGGAGCGGACGGAGCTGCATGAACTGGAGGTTCCGAGCCTCCGGGAAGCATAACTCGGGAGGCTACTCCAGAGTGCTGAGCTTGATCTTTCTGGCGCTGGGGTGCTTGTCGAGCTTCCTCTGGCTGGTTGGCAGGTCCGGGAGTAATGCCGCTGAAGAAGACGACATAGGGAACAATAAGGAAAGGACCAGGACAGATCAATGATACAAGCAATGTGATCAGGTCGAGATTCTCAGGGATTTGAAGATACGAGCAGAGATCAAGGACGAATATTGATTGAGACATCTATTCGGTAAACCCTCACATTTCTTGAATGCCAAGACCTGCATGGGCCACCACTTAAACCGTGTCACGCCCCAGAACCAGAATACTGGAGAGCGGGGGCAGACACAGCCAGCTACGTATATTGAAATAGAATACATCTCAACTATACGGTCACGGCTGTCTAGATATGAGGGTTTACTACAAGCCAGCAGTCTCTTAAGGTCAAGCCTATTGTCTCAATCTCAAGCAATTAACAGAGTTACAAGATATTAGAGCATCAAATATATATATAAGGCGTCCCAAATATTACATATTGGATGATCATGAAGCTAGTCGAACAAAATGATAGGACTAGCAAGAGTTCAGTCATACATGATCAACCCTAGGATTTGTTAATCATGTTACAGCCCGTAGGCAGACAGTAAGTAAATGTGCATCGAGCTAACAGGTGCTCGTCGGCTAAACGCCTCAAAAGAATAAATTTACATATTAGTGGGTGAAACAAAAAGGAAAACCCACTCTTGGCCCGGGTTCCGTCTAGTTGTCACCATTGGGCTGGAAGCTTGGTAGATCCTCGGGAGCCGCTCCGAAATCTGGCCACACAAAACCAGCTGGGTCAAACCCCAGAAAGAGCAAGTGCCACAAAGGAGGCCACAAATAAGAACAAAAGCCAGCATATCAGAACATAAAGAATAAAAGAAAGTACAAGTAGTAAAGTACACATGGCGATAAACGACTAGGGACGTGGAACCATTCCGGGAGCCAGGTTACAATCCTTAAACCAAACAAGGACCGGGATTGTACCCCTTCGCCTGAATAGCTCACTGTCTCTACCCATTTATCATTAGAGATAAGTAAAACAAACATGCTCAGGAGATAGCAGGTACTGGAGCTAGACAAAACTTAGACAAGGCTGGACACCATTCATTCACAATCGGCCAAGCAAGTACTACGGCTTACTACTTTAACTAACTAGGGTTATCACAAGCCTAATTACTAACAAGATGCAAGTGAGAATTTCCAGTCCCAAGCCCTGCAGACCATCCAGTTATCCTTCTGCGGGTTGAGAGTTATAGGTGGGTACATTGCCCGGGAGACAAATGTACCCTTAGGTGACTTAGAGAGTGCAACACATGACAGTGTGCTGGAAATGTGCTCTACTCGTCGGCAAGCTACAAGTCCATTAAAGCGCCCAGATAACGAGATTGCCTGTGACTGGGAATTCTCCATGTTCTAGTTTGATCTAATAATTAGCCTAATCCAGTTTAGCACGAGTCCCTGGCCGTGGTACCCAGGAAGTCACGTCCTAGACATGATGCAAGACAAGACAAGTGGATTGTACAAGCAAGCAAGCAGGAACACCCACGGTGTCAAGGCAAGTCAAGTCAAGTTATCAAGTCAAGTCAAGTCAGGAGTGCGCCGTCACGGGCCACTATCAAGTTATCAAGATAAATCATGTCAGGGTACTTGTTAGGAGTGCGCCACGACGGGCCACTATCATGTCAGGTTGGTCATGTCAGGAGTGCACCACTACGGGTCACTGTCAAGTTATGCTAATTCCTTGTCATACCAGGCCATGTACAATAGTCATTCCAAACATATAAGTAAAATCAAGTTCATGACAAAAGGCGTAAGGATATAAAATGGACGTAAAATACCTAATAAAATACTAATATAAAAATAGGACTATAGAAGCGCCAAGATCAAGAAATAACAAATTCATCATAGACAAGTAGGTTGTGCAGGGTATATACTGCGCAGGGTGCCAAGTGCGCAGGGTGAGCTGCGCAGGGTACCAACTGCGCAGGGTGCCAAGTGCGCAGGGGCAGATGGCGCACAGATGGATTGCGCAGAAGGTAGACTTCGCAGGAGTAAACTGCGCAGGAGTTGGTTGCGCAGAGATGGATTGCGCAATGGTCGATTGCGCAGGGGTTACTTTGCGCATGGCTGGCTTGCGCATGGCTGGCCTGCGCCAGCGCAATCCAGCGCAGCGCAAAGCACTGGCCAAGGATCTTGCGCAAATGGCCATGCGCTAAAGAGCACAGGTCAGGGTGCGCAAATGGCCTTGCACTAAAGAGCGCAGGCCAGGGAATAGTGCGCAATCGGCCAGGTGCTAAAAAGCAGTGGCCGAGAGCTCCACCATGGCTGAACTCTCAAGAACACCAAGTTCAAATCTTCACAACTTTAGCCAAATCAAAACCAAATTTAGATTTTCAAAGTTCTAACTTGAGTAAAATTGAATTCTCTTCCACATGGAAGCATCAAAACAAGCAAAAATCAAAGTTTAATAGATCAAAACCAAGGAATTCCGAAAATAACTAAAACTTAGATCTAGAACAATGGAGACTCCAAATCATAAAATTCCAAGTTCTAATGTTGTTCTCCATGTCCTAATCTAGCTAATGAACAAATAAAAGGTGGTGCTTATTTAATGGCAAGATGCACTTGCCTATAGGTGTGGGTGGAGGAAGAAGAAGAAGAAGAAAAAATTAATGAAGAAAATTATGGAGGAGAGAGAAGTAGGTGGGTTATAATGAGGGTGTTGTGGTGGAATGGAGGTGGAGTGTAGGCTTATGGTGTTCCATTCATGATGAACCAAACTAAACCAACTTTCACAAAATAAAACCAAGCCATGGTTAAAACCTGCTTACAAGAATAAAAAGACCACATGTCCAGGAAAATAAAATACGTGCCAAAATCAAATACGAGCATAATACGAAATACAAAAAATGAGGGTGACATCATAGGTAAGCGGATCTGCTTCCACATGATAAGTGACGAAGTCATATCCGAAGTCTTTCGGCCTCCTTACTCGCTTAGTTGACGGCTCAGCGAGTTCTGGTTCAACTGGTGTCTCTTTGACAATAGCTTCTTCTTGGACTACTGGTTCTTTAAGGATTTCTGTCTGCTTTTCACTCTCATCATTCTCCGAAAGATCCGCGAGAACAATATTTTTGTGCCTTGTAAACTTGTCTTCAAAATATTCAGCATCGCGAGATTCAATGATATGATTTGATTCTATATCAAGGAATCTCCGAGCATCACTCTTTTCGGCATAACCCAAGAAGATAGCCTTAGTGGTCCTAGTCCCCAGCTTCTGAATCTTCAGATCTGGGAGCTTCACGTAAGCCAGACACCCCCACACTCGAATGACATTCAAGTTAGGTCTGACTTTGAACCAGAGTTCATGAGGTGTTATGTCCGAAGTTGCATACGGTACTCTATTGAGAATGAAAGTAGCCGTTAATGCAGCTTCTCCCCAGAAGCTCTTTGGAAGACCCGCAGTCAACAGCATAGAGTTCATCATCTCTGTCAACGTTCTGTTCTTCCTTTCTGCTACTCCGTTGGATTGAGGAGAGTACGGAGTCGTCGTCTCATTTATGATTCCATGTTCTTTACAGAATGATGAGAAATCATGAGACCAATACTCCCCGCCTCGATCACTCCTTAGCCTTTTGAGTTATTGTCCAGTTTGCCGTTCAGCCTCGGCCCTGAACTTCTTGAATTTCTCGAATGCTTCGTCTTTAGACTTGAGCAGGTAGACAAAAGCATACTTTGAGAAGTCATCGATGAAAGTAATAAAATACTTCATCCCGGCTTTTGTAGAGAATTGCTTGAAATCACAGATATCTGAGTGAACCAACTCCAGAAGATCTGTGCTTCGATGGACCCTGTAAAAGGGTTTCCTTGTGATCTTCGTCTGAGCACACACTTCACATTTCTCTACCTTACCCCCACACTTGGAGATAAGTCCTAGGCTAGACATCTTGTTAATCCTTTTACAATGAACATGTCCTAGCCTATTATGCCACAACTCAAAAGAATAGTTCAAAGTAGAAATAGCACTAATATCATTTTTCTGGGTTACAACAAGCTGAATTTTGTACATTCCTTCAGTCTGGAAAGTTTTTCCGAAGAATGTACCCTTCTTGGACATCACCATCTGGCCAGCATTGATGTCCATCCTCAAGCCTGCGTTACAAAGCAGGCTCCCAGAGATCAGGTTCTTAGCAATTGCAGGAACATGCTTCACTCCTTGAAGCGTCAGAATGTTCCCCGATGTGAGTTTCAGCTCCACCGTCCCGATTCCCAGTACTTCAGCTTGTGCCTGGTTTGCCATTATGACTTTCTCGGAAGTTGGCTCATAGGAGTCGAACCATTCCTTGTCTGAGCAGACATGACATGTCGCACCAGTGTCTATCCACCAGTCCGAGTCAACCCCCACATTTGCAACCTGCGCTATCATTGCAACCAGATTAGTAACCAAAGAAACCTTACTAGGCTCACCTTTTTCTGGTTCCTTGCAGTCACTTTTGTAGTGGCCCTTCTTGCCACATTTGTAACAAGTCACATGGGACTTGGACTTCTGATTCTTGAATGAAGGACTCTTCACTTTCAGATTAGTGAAGTCCTTCTTCTTCTTGTGAGGAGAAGCCGCCTGCTTCCCCTTGTACTCTCTGGTTTGGACCAGATTTGCTTTCGCCAGTTGTTTGGACAGAGAATCCATCTTCTGTTGAGAGCGCATCTCGTCCTCAACATGGATCTCTTGCAGGAGATCTTCCATACATATGTCCAGCTTCTTGCGGTGCATCCTTGCATAGAAGTTGCTCCAACCAGCAGGAAGTTTAGAGACGATTCCTCCAACGACAAACTTGTCGACAAGAGGCATCTTCTCGTCATCCAACTTTTGGCGCAGCTTCAGAAACTCCTTTACTTGGGGCAGCATAGCCTTCTCATCTTCGAAGGTCCACTTGTGGTATCTTTCAACCAAGAAGATCTTAGACCGATTCTCGTCATCTTCGTACAATTTCCCCAAGGAGTCCCAAATCTCTTTGGCAGAATTCTTCTTGGAATAGGACTCTGCCAGAGAGTCTTCCATGCTATTGAGAATCAACAGTTTACAGATACTGTTTTTTCTAATCCATTTTGCCTGCTTGGACTTAGCAGCTGCAATAACTTCTGCGGTTCCGGTTGTTGGAACGATCGGTTCTTCCTCATTCAGCACGTGATCAACTTCCACGAGTTGAATGTTTAAGGTTACTTTCCGTTTCCAGATTTGGAAATGTTCGTCGTCGAATTTCTCCAACTTGTTAAAGTCGGTATTGACGAGCGATGCACGTGAGTTATCCATCTTTTCGATATAGCTTTGAGATTGTTAGTCCCTTGGCGAACAATCGATGGAAAACCACAAATTCAGAAACTATTGTAAAGACAATGTTTCCAGCAACAACACCTTAAAGAAGGTGATGTTGTATTACGGGAATCTAAAAAGATTTCGTAATATTTCTCGAAGGCAACAGAACCGTATGACTTCTAAAGAGAAGCGACGGTATTCTCGAAGGCAACAGAACCGTATAACTTCTAAAGAGAAGCGACGGTATTCTCGAAGGCAACAGAGGAAGAAGAAAGCCTGCTGGGGTGAAAGATCACCGGCGCTCAAAGCTATATCCGCCTTACGGACAAGCCTCCAGGAACCAGCAAGTTCGAAGAGAACTTTAGAACGCTGGCCAAAAATGTCGACGACTCCTCGGAATAGCAGCAGCACTTCTCTCTCTCTCTGAAAATTCTTTGATTATTTTCTGTAACCTTGGAGAGAGGAGATGCTCATGATATTATAGGCACGAGGTGGGCTTTTCAAATTCTGAATGCACGTCCTGGTTTAATGCCAGATCCGGATTTTCTGGATCTGAGCCATTTCCGGATCTGAGCCCACAAGACCCGCAAAGTGCCATCAAAAAGCCACAATAAGCCTCAAAAGCCCATTAGCCCAAGCCCAAGCCCGAGCCCGAGTCCGAGTCCGAGTCCGAGTCCGAGTCGCTAAGCCCCTTCGGGGCTTAGCTCCAATCTATTTTCATTTTGGCCAAAAGTTGGTTTCTTATTCTCACATCTATGTAAAATCCCCCCACATGGCACCCTCCATTGGGCCTCAACCCATGTGCATCTCTCTATTCCTTCATAAGTAATATATAGAGATACATATTGGTGTGATTTTTCGATGTGGGACTATCTTTTAACAATAGAATGTTGTGAACACACACAACACATAGAATAAAACACCAACAACTACAGCTAGGAGGATTGTGGATGTTAAGATCAGGATAGAAGTAAATAAGAGTATCACAAGTCTCATTCTCGATTGGTTATCAATTCACACAAACCTTACCATACAAAATTAAATCATACAAAGCACACAAATCCTCACATTTTTTTTAATTTTAGGGTCTCGTATAATATTTAAAATTTGTGTATAAGCCTCCATTTTGGACAGGCAGTCTAAATCAGCCGTTAGAACGAGACCCAAATTCTATTCTGGACAATATGAAGATATTAACATAAATGTTTAAAGAAACAAGTATTAAAAAGAGAGAGCAAAAATAGAACACACAGAACTTACGTGGTTCGGCAATGCCTACATCCACGGGAGAAGATGAAAGGTTTTCATTAGTTTTGTCACTCTTGCAATACAACGAGAGAAAGCCTATTTTTATAGGCAAGTTTGGCTCCTAAACTATTGGTTAGTTGTAACCAAGTAGGTAACAACAAGATATAGGTTACTACAAATTAGTTGTAACAAGGTGGAGGTTGTAACAAAGTACTAGCAACAAGATACACTATATCCTCTTCTCCAACACTCCCCCTCAAGTTTGTGCAAAAATATTAATTGATCCCAACTTGGTCAAAATATCTTGAAGCCGATCTGTTGTCAAATCCTTGGTAAAGATGTCGGCTAACTGATCTTTGCTTCTTGTGTAGGGTGTGCATATAGTATTCTCTTCCACCTTCTCACGAACAAAGTGACAATCAACCTCTATATGTTTGGTCCTCTCATGGAACAGAGGATTAGATGCAATGTGAATGGCCGATTGGTTATCACAATACATCTTCATGGGTAAAGAGGGTTTAAATCCCAAATCACATAATAGTGCATGAAGCCAAACCAATTCACTTGATGTGGAGGCCATCGACCGATACTCAGCTTCTATACTGGAGCGTGCAACTACCGATTGTTTTTTACTTTTCCACGTTACAAGATTTCCACCAACGAATGTACAAAATTCGGTGGTAGAGCGTCTATCCGTCTGACTACCAGCCCAGTCTGCATCTGTGTATCCTTCAACATCGATATGTTCATTTTTTCTCATCGAAATGCCACGACCTGGAGACCCTTTTAAGTACTGGAGAACTCTATTTGCTGCCTGCAGATGTTTGTCACATGGTTTATGCATAAAACGACTAATCAAACTTATAGCATAAGAGATATCAGGTCTAGTAATAGTAAGATTGATTAGTCTTCCTAGTAGACGTTGGAACTGCTCAATATCCTGTAAAGGTGTACCTTCGGAACTTAGTTTAATAGAGGTATCTACAGGAGTTGGAACTGCTTTAGCCCCAAGTTTTCCAGTTTCCTTTAGCAAATCCAAGCAGTATTTACGTTGGTTAAGAAATAAACCTTTACGTGAGTAGGCAATCTCCATACCTAGAAAATATTTTAGACTTCCGAAGTCCTTTACAGCAAATCGTTGCTCCAAATTATATTTGAGTTCCTTGATCACTTCCTCATTGTTCCCTGTTATGATAAGATCATCAACATATACAAGTACAACTGTTACTCGACTCTCATTCTTTTTAACAAATAATGATGAATATCATTGACACTTCTTTTGAAACCATTTATTACAAAAGTTGAACTGAGCTTGGCATACCATGCCCTTGGTGATTGTTTTAGGCCATACAAGGCCTTTTGTAGTTTACATGCCATCCCTGGTTGGGCTTCACATGGGTGTCCTGGAGGCAACTTCATGTAAACTTCTTCTACTAAATCGTCATGTAAGAATACATTTTTAACATCCATTTGATATAAATTCCATTCACAATTTACAGCAACTGATAATAAAACTCGAATAGTGCTCATTTTTGAACAGGTGCAAAGGTCTCCTTATAGTCTATTCCATAAGTTTGTGTAAATTCCTTAGCCACCAACCTAGCTTTATGCCTTTCTACTGATCCATCATTGTTGTATTTAATTTTATATACCCATTTGTAACCAACAGATTTTTTCCATAAGGCAATTTTACTATTTCCCATATTTTGTTATCGACAAGAGCTTGAAGTTCTTCTTCCATTGCTTTCCACCACACTTCATGAGCATTGGCTTCATGAAAATTGGTTGGTTCAGTAACAATTTTGCTAAGAAAGGTACGATGAGAAGGAGAAATTGAGTTATAAGATAAAAAATATTGTATAAAATTAGAGGAAGTATGATAGGAGTAAAAGTCTCGTAGTCTTGTTGAAGTTTGTCGCTCTCTAGTAGATCTGCGAAGAGTAGGCTCGATATCGGAAGTTGGTGGAGTATCAGAGGTATCAACAGACACCTCATCAACAATCGGTAACGGTGTGAGTGTGTTTCCCCCCTGCGGCGCAACACTACTTGCGAAATTGTCAATTTCTCGTATATGAACAAGGTCGATGGTCAGGCCGGAGATCTGTGCTACATATACGTAATTGGGATCCTGTTCCTCCTGTCTCTTCTTACTTCGTAGAATACGGATGGCCGAATCCGATGTGCATGGAGGGTCCAACATCAAGCTTACCTCCGTCCTCTTGAATAGCCTCAACTATGTTCTATGGTCTCGTGCAGCATATCTCGCCCTAAGTGGAAGATCGAGATTGGGGCACATCATTGGAACGACGAAGGCTCCAAAAAAGGATGATCCTAAGTTCGAAGAATGGCAAACTCATGATCATCAAGTCATGTCATGGCTTCTTAATTCAATGGAAGGTAAAATTTCTAAAATTTTCTCCTTTTCAGAAACAGCTAAAGATCTTTGGGATTCTGTCAAAGATCTCTATGGCCACCAAGAGAACGGTGCGCGGATCTTTCAACTTCAACAACAAGTTGCTGGATGTAAGCAAGAGGAGACCTCGTTTACCGAGCATCTCGAAAAATTGAAAGGTATGTGGGATGAACTTAATATTTATCGTCCTCCTACTACTGATCTCAAAGTTCTTCAGCAACGCGCAGAGTAAGACAAAGTTTTTCAGGTCCTTGCAAGTCTTAAACCAGAATATGAGGCCCTACGTGGACAAATACTTCTCGGTGCTGAAGTTCCATCTCTCAACGCAGTTTGCTCTATCATTCAGAAGGAAGAAACTCATCGGTTGGTAATGGGTGGTGAGACTAAAAGTCTCAAATCAGAATCAAGTGCATTAGTGGTAGGCAATCGTAAAGTTGAAAAATGCTCAAATAACGAAGTGGTTGGTTCCTCACGACGACTATGTGAACATTGCCATAAACCCTATCATATAAAGGATCGATGTTGGGATTTGCATCCCCATCTTAGACCCACAAAAGATCCGAAACGGCGAGTGGCTAACAATGCCACTACATCTGTGGCTAATAGCACTACACTTGGTTCTGAAGAAAAAAGTTTGGTTGGAGAACTGACCAGACTGCTTCAAAAACTTAGTAATGTTGAATCGTGCTCCGAGCAATCTACCCATCTGACAGGTAATCTATATGCTCTCACTTCCTCATTGTTTCAGTCATCAGATTGGATTATTGATTCTGGTGCTACGGATAATCTGACGAATGATATGAGTTCCCTTTTACATTTTATTTTCCGGGACAAAGAAACGGTGTCAATAGCTAATGGCACTACTGTTCCTGTTCTTGGATCAGGAAAACTATCCTTTTTTCATCACCACCCTATGACTGATGCTCTGTATATACCGTCATTTCCTTCAAAGTTGCTTTCGGTTGCTAAAGTTACTAACGATCTGAATTGCAATGTCATTTTTTTTCTTCTGATGTTGTTTTTCAGGATCGATATTATACGAAACCCTAAAACTAAATAACCCTACTTCTTTATGCAAATAGTTATAAACTATTCAACCGTGCCCTTACGAATAAGGACATGCATGATAGGGATAAATGATACAAAAGTTCTCAAATAAATATAATAGTAATTACTATGTTGTTAGAACTAGGGGTGAGTATTATTCTTTGGACCGAAAAGCGAACCGAATCAAAACGAATCTTGGTTTGGTTCGGAAATTTTTTTTGTTCGGTTTTGATTTTAAAAATACTAAAAAAATATATTCGGTTTTGGTTTGGGTTTCGATTTTAATCCAGAACCGATAATCGAATAAAACTTTTGAAATTATGTAAATACCTTTAATTCTATGTATATTTTGTGATTAAAATGTGTATACTTTAAAAATAACAATTTTATATGTGTTTTTATGCTCAACTTTGATAATCTAACAACTAGTCCAACTGTGAACGTAACTTTAAATACAAAAAATGTGTATATAGAAATTATAATTTTTAATATAATTTAACTATGATTTTAACTTTCGACTGGGCCCATCAGACAATAAAAATAGTCCAACCGAACAAATCGAATAAAATGTATTGATTTTTCGATTCGATTCGATTTCAGTTTTAGCTAATTTCGATTTATTCGATTTTGACTATTCGATTGAGTTGAAACCAAATGTCCACCCCACAGTTAGAAAACTGACGCATTCAATTCAAATTTTAGCATAAATAAACTTATAAGGCACCTGAAAATTCCGAGTTCAGGAACTGTAGGAAATGGGATTCATTGTACTGTTCTAGTCCCTTTCTCCATCTTGATTATGACATCCAATTTCAGCAACGTTTTTTTTTTTTCCTCCTGAAAGCAACACTGTAGAACCAACACGTCAACACTTCTTTCTTTCAAAAAGCTTCGTCAAAGTTGAGCTCCAAATAACACCAAGGACTGGAAGACAAATGCATGCCGGTAGGAGACATGAGCCACCACCAACCCAATCTCAAATGTAACAAACAGCCTTCTGTTGTTAGAAGCATAATTTTACTCGCCAGACCTTGCCAAGGAACTTGGACACGGTGTTGAGAGTTGACAACATGTTTGATAAAAAAATTGTTAAAACTTTTTTTGAATGACGATGTAACAAACAAAAAATCCTAACACTAAAAAGACTCAGAATTATAGAACATATAACAACAATTACTCAAGAAATCTATGAATTGAACAAGGCAGAGCATGAGACCTCTCTTATTCCCTCCAAAATCAGTTACAGTTACAGAAGGAACAAATCAAGCAAAGAGAAACAAACATAATAAACAAGAAATTAAAAACTATCACTCTTATATAAGTGCCTAGCTAGGCCATAACAAGCAAAGCTGCCACCGCTGCCACCACCGCCACAGCGCAATGCCGCACGCGGGCCCTCACGCCCGCATTCTGGTCCGCAACCTCCATATCATCCGGCTCGCCCTCCGGCCCTGCCGGAGTCGGCGCGGGCACCTCCTCGGGCTTCGTCGTCTTCTTCTTCTTCGTCTCCTTCTTCTTCTTCGACTTGGGGCCCGCGGGCGCGTCCGCCTCGGGCGCAAGCGCGGGTGCCGGCGCGGGCGCCTTCGCTGCAGGCTTGAACAGCTCCCTCGGCTCGAGCACCTCGTCGATCGTATAGAGCGCCAACGGGTCCTCGTCGACCAGGGTCCCCGTTATGCTCGCCTTCGTCACCTTGGTTCGCAGCGTCACCACGCTCCCCACGTTCTGTACGTCGATGCGGTAGTTCTTCTTCGTCGTCCGGCCCGTGGTGGCGGCCAGCGTGCTCACTGGGCCGCTGTGGGACCTCAGCAAGTCCAGGGACTCGTAGGCGGGGACGCCGTGGTAGAGCAGCACTGCCATCTTGTCGGGGGCCGTCAGCTTGTTGAATTTGGGCAGGAAGGCCCGCATCGCCTGGTCGATCGGGCAGAATATCGTCAGGCCCGCGGCCACGTTGCTTTCGAAGGCCTTGGCGGCGGTGCCGTTGCCGGAGGTTAGCAGGTCCGCAAAGGTCTTGCATCCTACAGTTTAATGAAATAATTAGTAATAATAATTAAGTAGAAGATATTGGTGGATGGAGTTTAAGTTGAAACCTTTCTTGGACATGAGGTCGATGATGTCGATCTGGGTCGGCGCGGGGGTGGGAGCCTCGGCGGCGTCGGAGGTGAGCGGCGCGCTGATCTGCACGACGGCTATAGTGTAGGGAATCTCCCTCAAGGACCTGACGAAGGCGACGGGGACGTCGGAGCCTTCGGCGCAGAAGGTGACCCTCCCGGCCCGGTGGTCGGTTATGTTGACGAAGCCGGCCATCCCGAGGGCGGAGCCGGTGGACTGGAAGACGGTGGAGGAGAGGGCGGTGCCGCCGGTGATCTGGTGCAGCTTCTTGGCGGAGAAGTAGTCGACGAGGACGTGGAGGGAGAGGACGTTCTTGAGGGTGTGGAGGGGGAGGTGCTTGGCGAGGAGGGAGGACATGGCGGCGTTGTCGAGGGCGAGGACGGTGATGGTCTTGCGGCGGTTGATCTCGGCGGCGAGGTGGGTGGCGGAGAGGTAGTGGTTGAAGGTGGAGAAGTCCGGGTGGTCGGCGAGGATGCGGGTGATGTTGTGGGCGGAGGAGAGGGGAATGTAGGTGGTACTCAAGAAGAGGAAGAGGAGGAGGTGGAGAAGGAAGGAGGAGGAGGAGCTCGCCATTGCTGGTCCGGATGGAGAGCTAGCTTGCTAGCTAGCTAGGGAGTGTGTGAAGTAGAAGAGTAGGAGCTAACTAACGGTCACAGTGGACGAGTGGAGACTGGAGAGAGTGAGATTGTGGGTTGTACTGCAACACTAAATTATTATTATTGTGGCCGAACCGAATCTTTGGGTATATCATTCCTTCAAGGCTGCAATAACTTAGTAGGTGAGGGCAAGTATAACTCTCATCTTTCTGGACACTGTAGGTCCAATTGCTTTTGCTACCAAAAACTACATTTAATCAGGACTAATTAGGGTTTAGATAATAGATTTCAGATAAAGTAAAAAAAAAAAAACCCACCTCCAATTTGTGTCATTAGCAAAATAAAGCTCTGATAAACAAAATTAGAAATTAAACCCTTCCGTAATATATGAATCGATAAAAATATTCTCTACCATCTACAATTTGTCAAATATGATCGTTAATAGCTGTCCTCTTTAAAAATTAAAATTAAAATAATGTCTAGAATACTCCCCTCATCTCCCCCATTCAACCTCACCCCCCACGGTAGTGTGCGGCCACCCTCCTCCACCTCCACCTCCTCCTCCTCCCTCCTCTCCTGCAGCGGTGGCAGGCCCCAGCCCCCTTCCTCCTCACTCCTCCCTCACGATGGTGGCAGGCCCCTCCTCCTCCCAACGCGACCACCCTCCTCCTCACCTCCGCTACCCCTTCCCTCCTCCCCCGCATGCAGTGGTGGCAGCCACCAGCCCTCTCACCCTTCGCGCACGGCCACCCTCCTTCTCCCCGCCCCTCCTTGCTCCCCGTGGGATCCCCCCCCCCCACCCTCTCCGTACGGCCACCCGCCACCCGCGCCCCCTCTCCTCCTCTCCCCCTCCTCCCACCAGGGAGGGATACAATCGTCATTTCAGACATATTTTAACGTATGTTAACGTCAGAATTTAAAATGGGTGTAAAAATATGCCAAAATAAAAATGTGATAATTTTTTAAAAATTCGGGGTCTTTAAATGCAAAAACGTAAATCTATTTTTTTTTTTTCACTTTACTCTAGATTTTATAACGATTTTGAATTTATGTATATTGACATATCCAATTAAAAGTTTGGGTTCCGATTTTTTTTTTCCCATTATATCAGAACTTCAACATGTGTTGCTTGGTGTCTTCCTACTAATGTTCAGAATATAATGAAAAAAATTTAAAATTAAAATTCAGGATTCAAATTTTATTGGACATATCAGAACTTTAATTCTAAATTGGTATAAAATTCAATGCAAATTAGTTCTTTAATCAAACATATTATGTACACAATGTTATTCTTGAGATACAATAAAATCCTACCACCTTATTTCGGCTCCTGGGATACAACGAAATTCTCACAACCATCTTGCTTAAGTGACGATGAGTGATCCAATCGATCAACACCAACCTTTGCCCAAAAGGAACAGAAAAATCAAAGAATTAATTTATTTATAAAAAAATAATTATGGTTCCCGAAATTGGCTCAATTAAACATATTAGTTTGCACCCCAGCTCATGTGTGAGCGTGTGGAGTCCTAAGAGCATTCACAGTGGGACTCTTTTCAAGTGCTATATTTGGCCTTTAGCCAAATTTTGTAGCACTTGAGGGCTACAATGGACTCTTGTCCACACTTGAAAAAGAGTAGAAAGCCAAAGGACTCTCCATATTTGGAGAGTCCACTAGTGGAACTATAGTTACTTGGGGCCCACCATATTTACTTTTTTCCTTCATTCTTTTTGTTGGAGTATTGCCACTTGTCAATTATGAAGAAAAAATAAGGAGAAAAAAGATGGGATGTTGCCACTTGTCAATTTGGAGTGTTTATTTAAAGCATACCATTGTGTACCAACATGAAGGAAATATTTCAAAATTAATTTTTGGAATATGGTTTGAAATAATTTGGAGTATAATTTGGAATGTTGCCACAGTGGATACTCTAACACCACCAAAACATAGAAACTACTATAAAGTTCTTGGCTTCCCATGGCGCATCCGTGGTGATATCATAATATTACTTTTACATCAACAAAAACAACATGAAATAAAAATCGGAAATGCTTTCTTGCCCGCAGGCGGGCCAGCCCGCCCGCCTGCGTGGCACTCTCCCATTGGCCCCTTCCTGTTAGCATGGGGCCCGCGCCATTGACTGGCCAATGGGAGAGGGCCACGTGGCGGGCGGGCTGGCCAAATAGCAGTCCCGAATAAAATATTTGCTTGAGATTTTTTATTTTATATTTGCAATCCAAACCTTGAGGTCTTCAAAGATGATCATTAATTAGTGGTTAATTTTTTTAAACAATAGGTGGTTAATAAAAATATGATATTAGGTCCGAGCTCTCTAGCCTAGTGGTATTAGAGCGGACACCCGGAGGAGCCGGCAAGGTTCGAGCCCCCCAATTGTGTGTGTGAGTGTGATTTCAAAAAAAAAAAAAAATGATATTAGACTTCGCCTTGATTTCAGGACCATAGTTCCAAAAATTGACCACATCAAACAGTACAAAAATTAATTACAAACAAGTTCCAGCAGGACCGTGATTAATGCACCATATATCCGTTAATGATTTGAATTCTCCATTACAAGTCACACAATTAACGAGACATAGTCAAAGTGCGAATAAAGTAATCAAAAGTTGGACCAGACCGTGACTCGGAGCATATCTCGGCCGCATCACCGGAGGAGGTGGGGGCATCAAAATTACCATCTCCGACAGCGTCCGACCTTTTTTATTACCAACCTCCGGCCATCAAGTACTGCTGCTGTCGCACAGACATCTCGGTGGCATTCTTGTGATTTATCTAACTTTGGAGGGCGTTTTTATTTTCCATGCGACCGACACGATGTGCCACGCCTACGGCTTCTGGATGCTTCCACCGACACTTGTTGGGTGGGAGGGATCTGGCACGCTGGATCCGCTGTGTTTGGTCGAACACCGTGCCGCGTGAACAGAACCAATCACCGCTGTTCTGTCCTCGAAAGTAAATAATTGATTAGTGATGTCAAGTTTTGTGGTTGGGAGTCCCTTTTTATTTCACCTTGGAATGTTCATCCCTACTAAAAATAAAATAAAATAGACACATGTTATTTTTATTTCCCACAAATTATTTTGTAAATAGTTTTGTTGGGACCAGATTTGTTATCCCAGTTATACTATCCATTTTTCTGTCCCCTCTACTTTTTTTTTTTTTTATCTTGGGACCCACGGAGCAATAGGTGGGAGAACAGGGGATGAATAGTATAAACTGGACAACATATACGGACCTGATTTTGTTTACCCACTAAAGTGGTTATAATCTTAATTTGTCGTATGTCTATTTTTAGTGGGAGATGAACATCCCATCTAGTTGGTGTAGGTGAACAAAAATTGTGGTTGGTGTCAGCTTTGTTGACCAATTTAGTTTCTTACTACATTGGAAGAAAAAAAATCCTATAAATTATAGTATTTTGTAGAAATAAATTTAAACATTAATACTCCACCTGCAACAAATCATCAAACATACAATCGGAGGGGATGTATGAAATATTGAGTTTTATGAAAGAAAAAAATAATACTGACCATGAATATTGTCAATATTTTATATAATTTTTTTATATATTAGCATTAAAGGCCATTAAAAGCTATCAAATTAAAATTTATTGCGCTTTTCTAACCAACATATAATGGAAAAATTATTGGGTTCATCCAGTGGTAGTGATAGTTGCAAACGGTGAGTCTTGTATAATAACACATAATAATATTATGTTGGTGTTTTGTTTTAGGCAATAGAAAAATAGTCCCATATTGTCTATGCCAAATGGAATGTATCTCTTTATATAGCTTTACTTGTGGAGAGATGCACATGAGGTGTGGAGTGGCACATGTGTGCTATATGGGGATATTTTTATAGTGAAAAAAAATGCTAATTCAACAATGAAGCATTAATTTTGTTATGCGCTTAGAATTTATTCCTTTGTAGCTGAGCCCCGTAGCGACTCGGGCTCATAAGGCGTAATGTGGCGTTTTGTTGGCGCGAGCCTCTGCGCGGCAGTTTGTGCGCAGTGCGTACAGCGCGCGCTATGCGCGTTATGTTCGTTGTGCGAGAGTGCGCGCGGGCGCAGTTGGCACAGTTAGCGCAGATAGCGCGTGCTGTGCGCCAATTAGCATAGTCGTGTCTGTGCACGATTGGACGGTTACGAAACGTTCGGAAATGATTCTTTCCACGTCCCTAACGTTTTGCATATTGGGTGGTTACTGCACGCGTCTATATAAGTTTCTCTCAGACTACTAGTTGTTCTGTACACTTTTCTTACGAAATTCGACAGAAAGCAGAGCAGAGAGGAACATTGCCAGAGTTCTATTCATCCGAGGAGTCAGAAGAGCAGAGTGTTCCAAAGTTCTTTTTCGAACTTGCTGGTTCCTGGAAGCTATTCGTGTGGGGCGAATCTAGCTTTGAGCTCCGGTGATTCGTCACCCCAGCATGACTTCTTTCTTCTTCTGTTCATCTTTTCTTCTTTTGTAATTCGTTCTATCCCATTCGTAACACGTTTACGAGGAAGAACGAGATCTTTTTTCTGATCTAATCAGAAATATTATGTGGGCTTTCGTTGCTACTACAAAATTCATTTGTGACTTCTTCAAAGTGTTACATTTGAATTCGTCTCTCTCTGAATCCTCCGAGATTTCAGTCGTGCACCTTCCTCTAAGTGTTGCCTAAACAAGAGAAATTTAACAAAATTACAAAGAGAGAGAGAGCGCGCTAAATGACACATAGAAGGTGAAAGTGTGGAACACCATCAACATTGACGTATAATCTCATGTCATTAATAGGACGCTTTTGGTAATGGCGCCACCATGTACTGAATCTTGGAGTGAAACATTATTGTCAATGCCTTCCCATTTATATGCATATTTCTAATTATGATTGGTCATAATTGAAGGCACGGATGGGTAGGCGAGGGAGGTGAGGAAAATTGAAAGAGAGAGAACAAAGAAAGAAAAATGTGGTAACCATACCACAACTTTTTTCTTTGGCATACCATATTTTCTAATTGCTTGTGGCAACCATACCACTATTTGAGAAGGCGATGATAACACATTATATACTTTGGAACTAACTTCTGAGTCGACTTCTCCTTTGCAACCAAACACACACTAGATGTAAAAAATCACTTCCACGGGACAAAATATGACCTAACCAAACTTTGATTACACAGAACGGGAGCTTGGAGATCAATGTGTCATAAAACTCTATCAAAATATGAAGAAAAAAAAAAAAAGAAAAATTTTGACTTACCCCCCATTTGCATTACCCATATGAAGGGTGCACCCCAAAGTTTTGCATTAATGAAGAAATATTCCCATTTTGGACGGAAACCGTCAAAAAATAAATTTTGGACGAAAATGCCCTTGGGTTCTTCCTTCTTATTTGTTTTTTCTTCCCCCTCCCCCCGGCCACCGCTCCCCCCCTCCCCGCCATCGCCTCCGCTCCCCTCCCCCTCCCTGCCTCTGCCGCCGCCGCCGTTGCTCCTGCCGCCGCCGTCGCCGCTGCTGCAACTGCTGCCACCGCCGCTGTTGCCGCCGCCGCTGCTGTTGCCGCCGCCCGCCGGAGGTGGGGAGGGGGGAGGGTAGCGATGGCGGTGGCGGTGGCTGGGAGGGGGGAGAGCGGTGGCGGGGAGGGGGGGGGGGGGGGGGGGGGGGGGTGGCCGGGAGGGGAGGGGGAAGAAAAAACAAAAAGGAAGGAAGAACCCAAGGGCATTTTCGTCCATAATTCAATTTTTTGACGGTTTCCGTCAAAAATAGGGGTATTTCTTCATTAATGCAAAACTGTGGGGTGCACCCTTAATATAGGTAATGCAAGTGGGGGGTAAGTCAAAATTTCTCAAAAAAAAAAAAAGTAGAGATGTCATGAAACTTATCTAAACACAGATTAAGAACATAAAAATAAAATAAAATAATTCTCTGGAGTATGATTGTATTAGCCAGAATTTATTAAAGTGAAAAGTACAGCAAAGATGTAGATACTTGTGGTCTACTTTCAGGTATGTGCCTACTGTATTCGAAATTCCCAAATATGGAACACAAAAGCAGTAAAATCCCAAATCAACAAAGACGGAGCATATTTGTCAATATATGATAAACGAATCATATTTAGATAACTCATTGCAATTTTCTTAATTCCTCGCAACCACCACTTTGAATAAATGATACACAAGAATAAGCAGGACATGACCAAGGTAGCTACTAGATTGCAGCAAACATTTTGTCCATGAAGCTGCATTCAATTAGCAATTTTTTCTCCAAATAATACCAAAATTCGATACAAATATGCCATGAGTAAGTAGTTTTTTAAGTACTAGTTACTTATTTAAGCATAACATTAGCATAAAAACATGTTACGTTCAGGAGTGTAGAGATTACAAAATGAAATGGGAAAAAGAAGTAAATGTTTCTAAACATCTGAGAGAGTGTATTTTTGCCATAGAACAGCTATCTACTTTTGCCCAAGTACAAGACATACCCAACTAAACACAGGTACAAAAAATGTCCAAATACTCAGTGAAAATATCCGAGCACCTGACCACCAACATTTTGCTTGATGGCTTCCTCGTGATCTAGAACACCATTTGGAGTCGTGATCACAACATATCCCCACTGCATATATAGACAATGGCAAGTCAAAAGTTAAAACAGCAAGTAAACATAAATCTCTAGGGTTTTAGTCATTATGTTATTGAGAAAATGCATATTCTATATTTACAAGATTATTATTTGATTGCCATAGCATCACAGAAACAGCAATACCAAAGAAAAGTACAAGTTATATTGGTCAACGAAAAATGTCTGGCCTAATAAGCTTAGATCTGGATCCTCCGAATGTTGAACTAGTTTTTTCCAAGTACAAATCCGAAATATCTTTGACAAGCACCATACTTCTCATTGGGAAAAAGTTCACAGGAGAGGCAGCCTTGCTAAGTAGATATCAAAATTGGAAAGTATATAATAGGACACAAACCATGAAAACAAATATTCAAAATGACAATGCAAGTAGGTTAACTTAGCAACACAAAGATCAACCAAGTTTAAGCTAAGATGCACCCAGTAAGAGATTGACTGGTATTCAGTAAACAGAACTGCAGGTCATCTCAAGCCCTCTCCTCCTCAAGGTTGAAAGAAAGTTATGAAAGTTTAAGTACATAAACTTGACAGAGCTTCATGTGTTGTTTGACTTACATTTACCGTATCATATTGAAATGTTTTAACATACTGGCATCATGATAGCAAATTACTTCCAGATAATCATATCTTACTAATTACTATCAAATATTATTATAAAAAATGTTACTATAGTGGAAGAGGAGAGAATCAATGTCTGTGTTTCCAAGGAAAACGGATCACAATAAGATGTTCAACTCCTCAAGCTTCTCTACTTCGTTGTACTTAAAGTTATGAAATAAGAAAAAGGACAAAAAGAATTTAAGAATTGTAGTTAACATATCCCATTCTATAAATAAGGGAGCAGATTACAGAAAACCATGAAATGGTTCACTTACAAAAGGAGAGGAGCTTCATTGAATCTTCACTACCATAATCACCACTTGTCCAAAATATTTTGAGTCCGCCTTACAAATCCTTCTTCGCCAATTACAATTCCAGTACATAAATATCGCTTGATGTATATGTTCTGTGACCTTTTATGAGCTACAAGCAAAACTTGCATTCATTTTTCACAGAGAGAGAAAGTATCTGGGAAACATCTCCGGCTACCTTACAGCTAATATCTCTGAAAGCTTTTAAAGGTTTGGAGTAGGGCCTTTCTTGCTGCCACGTGATCAAGCCTTCTACCAATAACATAGGGCACTTCTGATTGTTGAACCAAAGTGTAAATCACAACGTGAGCACGTCCATTTCCATATGGAGAATGTACATAGCAAAACAAGATCAAGCCAATATTTTTTGCTGGTTTCTCCCCATATTTGAGATTATAATTTAACTTCTAACCAATCCCACTACCTCAGGCCACTAATATCCACAGTCTCTCTCTTGATCTATGATCAAGTGAAAATTAGGGACAGGCATGCATTCGCCAGAATTGTTACCTAACATTCGTATGTAGCCTTCGTCCTTGGTGTCGGCCATCTAAAGAATAGGCTACTTTTGCATTCATTAATCTGTTTATACTTTATACCTAACCTTCATAACCCGGGAACAATAGTTTTCAGGTATTTAGGATCAATAGTTCATCGTGATGGAAAGATTAAGAAGTATATTGTTTGATGGTTGAAAGGGAAGAATGCTTCTAGAGTGGGTTGTTATAGCAAGATACCTGAAGTTGAAAGGAAAGTTATATAAGACAACAATAAGCTAGCCATGTATTATGGATCTGAGTGTTGTGCAAATTAAAAACATGCTTAGAAGAAAATGAGTGTAGCTGAAATGAGAATAAGACCGCGTGATACATTGAAAAATAGGATAAGGAATGAGTGTATTTTTGGGAAATCAGCGGTGCCAACATGAGGATAAAATGTGGAAGAATTGTTTAAGTGGTTTGGACATGTGCAACATAGACCACGAGGTGCACCAGTTAGGATGAGCAATACGATATTAGTCAAAGGAGTTCTTAGAACCAAGGGTAGGTCTCACTGACTCAGATTAAGGATATAACAAAGGATATGGTTTTTGTTGATGTTACAGTGATCACGGCCCTTAACGGAGCTGAATGTAATAAAAGGATTCAAATAGCCGACCCCACTAATTTGTGGCTTTGTTGTTTTTGTAGTACCAACGTTCATAGTTTCACTTACAGATAATGATAACATATGATCCAAAATAAATAGTTTACAGTCACCAGAAACGAGCATAAATAACAAATAAGGTACTAATTTGAACTATACTCAAAGATAACTACATGAAATGCCATATAAAAGATATATTCTTCGATATTCAAACCCTTGTGTTTGTTTAATGCTCCAATGTTCATAAGCTTCACTTGCAGAGATGATAATATATGATTCAAAATAAATAGTTTACACTCACACGCAATGCACATAAATAACACGTGGTACTAATTTGAATTATGCTTATAGATAACTACACAGTCATATTAAATATATACTCTTGGATATCCTAACGATTGTGTTCATATAATCATGCTGCGAGATAGCCTTGTACTTTATTTATATATTGATTTTTTGTTGAATAATATTAATATTAACCCTCAACCCTCACCAACGCTCCAGAGTTTTCGTGCAAGTCGCAGGGACTTTGCGACCCAGGTTTGAATCCTCTAGCACGCATTAGTTACAAGCAAATTAAAAAAAATACCGTTGCGTGAATCCAGAATTCAGCTCTCGGCCCATAATATCAGGCTTCGACCTGCTAGGACATGTTGAATAATATTAATATTAACCCTCAACCCTCACCAATGCTCTAGAGTTTGGTGCAAGCGGCAGAGACTATAACAATCTTTATTTGCTGATCCTTTCTATTTAAATATCGATATAAACAATATAAATGGCTCTATGTTCTATGCAATTCAACAAGGAATTTGATTTCTTGTCTTCTTTACCATGCAAAAGAAAGATCAGTTCTGACACTATCCAGGAATACTTTGAATGACACCACACAAAAGTTTCACTTTTCTTATGTGTAGCCTATTAGGAGTTACCTATATAAAAATGAATAAATAAGTGGCCTTAAATTAAAACAAAGATATTTCTGTTACATACAAGTATTTTCAAGTTTGGACAGAGTAACTAGCTTTCCTACAGTTTGCCAGCTATGTTGCACGGATAGCTGGATGCAAATACAACGTGCCACAATAAGGGCACCGTGACTCCGTGCAAAATTTTGACATATCCTAGTGTATTTGGAGTGTCCTTGTCATGCCCAATATATATCCGATCATGGATGCCATATGATATGCACAAGTTTTGGAGAATCCATGCTTCCTACGTTGCCAGTAACAGAAAATATATAATGCTTTTGTCATATAGTTGTGTGAGATAGAAAACATAGTATGCTCATATAAGAACGCTAATTGTAATAGGGAGTTCAGGCAGGTTTGATAAGTTGAGGCAGTAACCAATTCAAGTAATGTTTCACAAGTAACATACACAAGGAACTAGTGTTTTAGGAAGGAATTCAACAACAAAAACTTTATACCATAATTTACAGGTTGGAGCCAAAATTCATTTCCTCCATTCTGCTCTAGTAAGGGTCATCTCTCAGTTACGTGAAAAATCCAAGCTAATTTTGGCTTGCCCCTCACCCTAGTAGCAGCTTATTGAATCATCACTCTTTCTAACCGGCGCATCCACCAATGTCAATTGCACGTCCCAACCATCCCAAAGGATTTCTCTTTATCTAATTCCCAATTGGAGCTATCTCTAATTTCCTTGAAAAGTTTTACTGTTTTAGTTTCAGGGCGTGCTGGTGATTTAACCTGAATTAATTTCTTTAAAAAAATTATTCAAGATAATAATATATAAAGTATATAAATATTAACTGGAGTAACATCAAGGTTGTGAAAAGCACTAGGCGCTAGTCGGGCAGGCACTCGCCGCCTAGCGCCTAGCCCACCTAAGCGGTCACTAAGTGGTTCAAAAATAAATAAATAAAAATCCAAAAAAGCCTACTATAATTGCAGAAAAAGTCCATAAAACCCCAAAACATGCATAGTCGGACGTCGGGGGGTCTAGGCGGGCGCCTAGGCGGACATCGGGCGGGCACCAGGTGCCTAGCGCCTAGACGCCGCCTAGACCGCCTTTTAGAAAAGTGAGTAACATATACATTATTTAAACCCCAACCAAGTAAAATAGTAACCAAAGGAGCCAATAACGAACATGGCTTTAATAGCTTCATACAAACAGTCAAATACATAAGCTAAGTAGGTCGATAAAGATACAAAGTACAAACAGAACAGAATGAGAAATTATAGCCGGAACAAAACCTTTTAAAACCTCAAAAAGTAGCTAGTAAATTGATACATCATAAGACAAAAAGGCATGATAAAAGAACATAAAGACGAAATGAGACCTTAAATTGATAATTGGGAAGTGTTGGAAATAATCACCAGAGTTAGTTACCAAAGGGGGTCAATAATAGATCATGCATACAGAATAAACAAGCTAGTTACATGCAAATACATAATATGCTAATTAGAAATAAAAAAGCCACAAACTGAAAGAATGTGACAGATTATAGATGGGATAAAATCTTTTAAAACCTTAACACGCAACTAGGAGATTGAGATAAGGCAGAAAGGCATGGTAAATTAAAGATGAAGCTAAACCTAAATTAAAAAATTGGGGACTCTTAGAAATAATCAGCAGGGTATATGACTAAAACACACAAGAAAGAAATAGGCCTAACGGTTACAATATTAAGAGATAATTTACCCTCAAGAAAACCAATCTCAATGATAGAAATCACTTGACATAATATGACATCCAAATCCATAAACAATTGATCTTCACTACACGATATATTGTTAACAAGACGACTCATTCAGCAATGTAATGTTAAAGATAGAATAGACTGAAGTCCTAGAAAGAAAGAAAAAAAGTAATCCAATAAGATGCAGTTGAAAATGATGAATGGTACAAAAGTCGAGGCTTTTTTGCTACACAAAATTTATCGTGCATAAATATGTCTTGACAGCGAAACTAAGAAATTAGCAAACAAGTTTACAAAGAATTAATTGAGAGTTATATTGTGCAACCCAAAGCTTTAGAAATATAACTACCTTGAACTAAAGAATATAGAAGAAAGAATGCATGCCAAATGCCCACAACACGGACGTTGCACTTTGACATAGACACAGGGTGCCCGACACAGCAATTCTCTGAAACTAGACACAAGCACATGGCTACTTATGTGTATCTATGTAATGATACATATACTTAGCATGAATGTTTATCCATGATCTTGTGTATATACGTATAAAGGAATTTAGTAAGTACCAAAATCCGAAAGAATATTGAAATCCTTTGGCATTTGCTAGATTAGATAGAGATAGAATTTATCCTATAAATAACATGATTCATAGAAATGTACAATTTCATATGTTTCTACTCATATGTAGATGTCTATGGGCACGTCTGTTGCGTTGGACACAAATGGACACCGAGAATATTAGGAACATGATTCCTACATACCATCATAGTGAAAATATCTAGGACTGTAGTATGATAAAGATCAAGTGGAATGATTAAATATGAAGGACGTTTGGAATTGGCTACTAGAGCACCTAAGGAACAGTAAAAGCAGAATATCATATATTGCACAGAAAGGGAATAAGTAGCTTATTCAGTTCATTGATTCCCGGACAACGAACCTGACTTCATGAGGATATTACAAGATTCCAGATAAATTTTTCCACATCTTTCGGCAGAAACAAAATTGCAACTTCTCAACCATACAATAAAAGCACGATCTCATATTTCCAAATAGCCATATATAATAGAACTTACACTTAAACCTCTATAAATTAATATCCTTGGGACCAAGGAAAATCTTTTATTTTGTGAATAATAAATAATTGATAAATTAACAATTTAGTAATTTATTGATTAATAACATATTAATTTATCAAGGTATTCCTTATTTCTTAAATAGTGTACATTGTATTTAGTTTCTCGTTTTACGAAAGTTCAATTTATGTATTTGTTTGACCAAGTAAAATTCATAAATCTATTAAATTTTTTTTCAAAAATAGATTGTACATTGTTTAATGTACTACATTATTCCACTTTATGAATATTTAACCAAGTAAAAACTCTACATAGTTTTTCGTGTTACGAACTAACAATTCTATATATTTGTTTAGCTAAATAAAATTCATAAATCTACTTAATTTTTCCAAGAATGGATTATACGTTGTTCAATGTACTACATTATTTCATTTTATGAATATTTAACCAAACTAAACTCTATTAAAATAAAGAAAAGTCACAGTAACACAACATATCAACAAAGTTGAATTATCGTAATAGAATGGATGTCGAGGACCACTTGAACTACCCTGGAGAAAATGACACAACTTTAGAGATGTTAACTGACGAACAGATAATTGAAAGCATCGTGAAAGATGATCTAGATAATGTAGTTGAAAATGATACTTCTACTATTGAGCCCGTTTCGGAAAATGCCCTCAAACCGGTGATGATACTGAATAATTTTTGTTGCAATATGAAAAAAATCACACCAAACTTCATACCATGTTAAGAAAAATTATAGATGAATTTCATGGTGACGTTAATTTCAAGAAAAAACAAACGATGATTGAGTCATTTTATGAAGGCCTTGAGTAGAATCATAAGCATTATGTATATAAGAAAATTATTATTTATATATTGAGACCTATATGAATTATTTAAAATGTATTATCATATAAATTTAGCACATTATCTTCAAGTTGGGACCGGCTAAAGATATTATTTAACCGCAATTATTAATTTATCGGGTATTAAATTATCGAGGTTCTATTGTAGTTTATATATTTAAGAAAAAGCTTCAAAACCAGTTTACTTAATAAATCTTATGAGAACATAAAAGGCATGGGGGAAAAATTCAAAACTTGAGTCGTGGAAGGAAACTTCAAGATATGTTAGAACCAAGGTAGTCAAAGGCGCAAGGTGCACTTGTGGGGAATATGGTCTATATCGCCCGAGGCGCAAGGCGCACTTAAGGCGCGCGTCCGAGCGAAACGAGACACAAAAATAATAAATAATAAAAATATACATAAATAAATAAATTAGTAATTTAAGAAATAAAACCAAATAACATATTAAAACAAAAAAAAATATGTTAAAACATAACCAAGTAAACTAGCAGAGCAGTAATAGCAGTAGTAATTAACTGAACTAACAAGTGTTTGTATTCTTCCTGTTGACACAAAGTCACAGTCAACCAAATATTGATAACATTGACTAAATAATACTTGTAATAATTCAATACGACACACGACGACTACATCCAGCTCAAGCCAGACAACAGCTCAGTTTTGCAAATGCAGTCATTTTTGAAGTATGTACTTTTATATTTATTGAGTCTAGAATGTTGTAAGCTGAGTTGTGCTGAGCTCTTGAGACTAAACCCATAACCTATCCAAAATTCATAAAGCTCCACATCCAAAATAAGCCCATTGGACCCTTAGACCCATTCTGTGCTCTGGAGACAGAGTTCGGGCCGAACTCTGCCTCCACACAGAGTTCGGGCCGAACTCTGTCCCCTAAAGATCAGCACCCTAATTTTTAGGGTTGGCTGGTTGCTAGTTGTCCAACGGCCAAATTTTTGAAAATTTCTACCAGAATTCTGGTCGAATTCTGCCTGATAAAACCCTATAAATAGGCCAAGAATTCTCTCATTTTCAATTATCCAATCTTCTCTTCTCTTCTCTCTTAAGCTCAATATAAGCCATACCCTTCTTCATCTACTAGCCACAAGCTTCCTAAGTCTCGAGTGCTCAGCATCTCTCAGTTAGGAGTCTTGTGCAAGAGTTCAAGAAGTCGCTTGGAAAATTCCAAGCATCGCCACTGCGATCCTTTGTAAGAAGTTGACGTGCTCTTCTGAAGAAAAGGCACGGGGTGTAACTACTATTCCACAAATAGTGGATTTAATCCTGAGCTAGAGTTCTCAGGCCTGGACTAGTCCTCCACAAGGGAAACCAGGTTAAAATCGGCTGTGTTTGCGTATGCTTTCTTGCTCCTTATTTATTTCCGCACTTACTCTGATTATTCTTAGATTGTGAAAGAGTTTAAATTTTTAATTGGCTATTATCGCTATAAACTCTATTCACCCCCCTCTAGAGTTGCCATCTGTTCTTCAATTGGTATCAGAGCTCTGTTCTCTTTACAAGGACTTACATCCTAGAGCTGATCCATGGCAACCACACAATCCTTGATTTCCAATCACGGTGAAGGACAGTCCACTCATAGGCCTCCCCTATTTGATGGAACTAACTACACGTATTGGAAAACAAGGATGAGCTTTTATCTCAAGTCGCTAGACTTTGACCTGTGGACTATCGTCACTGACGATTACAAAAAGTCCGCCAGGATAGTTGTCAATGGTGATCTCGTTGAGAAATCACATGACAAATATTCTGACGAGGAGAAGAAACAGGCAAGTCTAGACGCGAGAGCTATTAATGCTTTATTTTGTGCTATAGACAGGAATGAGTTCAACAGGGTCTCTACATGCACCACCTGTCATGAAGTATGGAGACTTCTAGAAGTGACGCATGAAGGAACCACCCAAGTCAAGGAATCAAAGATAAGTCGTCTCACTCAAGAATACGAGGCTTTCAAGATGAAGCCCAATGAGACGATCACGCAAATGTTCACAAGATTCCTCGACATCATCAACCCCCTGTCCTCGCTCGGCAATCAATATTCAAACCACGAGAAGATTCGCAAGCTACTTAGGGGGCTACCAAAAATTTGGAACCCTAAGGTGACGGCCATCATAGAAGGAAATGATCTCACAACCATATCCATGGAGACCTTGATGGGAAAGCTAATGACTCATGAGCTTGACCTCAAGGACTTCGAAGAGCCTGCTCCTAAGGCTAAGGAGATCGCACTCAAAGCTCACCGACAAAGGGCGGAACCCGAAGAGACGGATGATGATGACTCAGAAGATGATCAAGCCCTTATGGTCCACAATTTCAAGAAATTCCTTCGCTTCAATCGAAGAAAGAAGGAACCACAAGAAGATGGTGAAGAAGAGCCAACCTGCTACGGCTGCAAGAAGACTGGACATGTCCGAAAAGATTGTCCATTCTTGAAGAAGAGCAACCGCTATGAGAAGCCATACAAGAAGACTTCCTCAAAGAAATATGCCAACACAAGCATTTGGCATGAAAGCGAAGCTAGTGACTCCGAGGAAGAAAAGAACTCTCCTCAAGATACGGCTAATGCGTGCCTAATGGCGACGTCCGACAGGGTATCAAACGAAACTCTTGACGACTTCACTTTTGATGAACTTGGCGATGCTTTCACCGATTTACTTAGTGATCACAAAAAGGTCATTGGTAAATACAAACATGCCAAGGACAAAATCAAAAGCCATGAAGTCGAAATACAAAGACTTTCTTTATTACTTGATAACATTAGAGACATTTCACCCACGGATGTCACTGATGAGGTATCTAAACTTAAAATAAGCTTACATGATGCCGAAGCACGCATTGAACAACAAACACAAGAAATCACAACACTCAACACGGAGCTTGCAGAAGAAAAGAGTAGACACAAGATTTCTATTACTAAGATGCATGGTTTGAATGCTAAGGTTACTGAACTGCAAGCTGTCTCTAAGAAACTAGAGACTAAATTGGGTAAACAGGTTGCTCAACCTCAAACCAAGTCTCATGAGACACACACAAAGCATGACACTACTCAACCACGTCATCCTCCTGCAACACGGAATCATGCATACATATACACACACTTTCACAAAGCACACAAACCACATGCACGTAAGAATAACTCCCATATGTTACACAATCATCATGCTACATTTAGATACAATCATCACAATGTTGCACAAAGACAATCAACATCACTCTACATATAGAAATCATCACCATGCCATACCATATAGACAATATCATCATATCACTCCACATCACTCTATACATAGTCATCACCACCATGCTAATTCTAGACATACTTTTCCTCATCATTCTGCTTATAGACATCATCAGCATGCTCCTAATATAAATAGGAATGCTACATGTACTTATTGTGGTTTACATGGACACATTTCACCACAATGTAGAATTAGAAGATTAGTAGATAGAAAGATATATGCATGGTTTCCAAAAACTAACTCTTCAGGACCCTCAAGAACTTGGGTACCAAAGGTCACATCTACTCTTGATGTAGGTGGACCTTCCCTCCTCAACTAAGAGTAAGTGGATTCTCGATAGTGGATGCTCGCGACATATGACGGGAGACACAAATCTTTTCGCATCACTATCGATGAAGAAAGAAGGATATGTATCCTTCGGCAATAACCTAAAAGGTTATATTATAGGTAATAGGTATTATTGGTTATCCTCCCTCTCCCGTAATAAAGGATGTCTGCCTAGTGACCGAGTTAAAGCATAACCTGCTCAGCATCAGTCATCTTGCTGACCATGGTTATGACATTAACTTTGGACAAAACAAATGCCTTATTTATGATAGGTCAACAGGAGACATTGTTTTTGAAGGGGTAAGAGAGGATAATATTTATATTTTCTATTTGTCTATAGATACTAATAATGCAGGTAGATGCCTATATGCTCATAAAGATGAACGATTACTGTGACACCAGCGTCTTGGTCATGCCAACATGGATACTATATCCAGGCTATCGGCCAAGAAGCTAGTTAGAGGCTTGCCCGATATCACATTCAAAAAGGACACGGTATGTGCCGAATGTGAGTTGAATAAGGCAACCAAGTCCTCTTTCCATTCCATAAACTCTGTAAGTACTTCTAGACCTTTGCAACTTCTCCATATGGATTTATTTGGCCCTAGTAGAGTAGCCAGTCTTGGTGAAAAACTCTATGCCTTTGTTATTGTTGATGACTTTTCAAGATTTACTTGGATTTTCTTTCTTACTCATAAAAGTGATGCTATTTCTATTTTCAAGATTTTTGTTAAGAAAGTTCAAAACGAAAAAGGCTACATGATTACTCGAATCCGAAGTGATCATGGAGGCGAGTTCGAAAATTCTGATTTTGAAAAGTTTTGTGATTCAAATGGTTTTGATCATGAGTTTTCTTGTCCAAGAACTCCTCAACAAAATGGTGTTGTAGAGCGGAAGAATAGGACTCTTGGCGATATGGCTAGAGTTATGTTGAACAAGTTTTCACTTCCGAAATACTTTTGGGCTGAAGCTGTCAGTACAGCATGCCACATTTTAAATAGGGTGCTTATTCGTCCTATTACGAAGAAAACACCCTATGAGCTTTGGTTTGGGAGAACCCCAAATGTTTCTTATTTTAAAGTTTTTGGCTGTAGATGTTTTATCCTTAACACCAAAGACAACTTAGACAAATTTGATGCCAAAGCTGACGATGGTATTTTCTTTGGCTATGCTGCCAAGAGTAAGGGATATAGAGTTTTTAACAAACGCTCATTAATTGTGGAAGAGTCTACAAATGTGACTTTTGATGAAGATAACAGTGCAACAGCTACTCTTGATGATGATGTTGAGCCATCAACGTCTACTCCAATGAACACCACAACCGAAACAAATTCTCTGGAGAGCTTGCCAAAGAAATTCTCTTTCAAGCCATCACATCCAGAAAATTTGGTAATCGGTGAGGTTTCACGTGGAGTAACTACTAGATCATCATTAAGAGACTCTATTGCTAGCACTGTCTTTATTTCACAAATTGAGTCGAAAACATTTTAGAAGCTTTCAATGATGAATTTTGGATTTTTGCTATGCAAGAGGAACTCAACCAATTCGAGAGGAGCCAAGTATGGGAACTCGTTCCTAGACCGGCTAATCACTCGATTATTGGTACTAAATGGGTCTTTAGAAACAAAGTGAATGAAGATGGTTCAGTCATACGCAACAAAGCTCGTCTAGTAGCCCAAGGATACAACCAAGAGGAAGGTATCGACTACGATGAGACGTATGCTCCTGTTGCTAGATTAGAATCCATTCGGATGCTTTGTGCATTTGCAAATTTTTAAAATTTCAAATTATTTCAAATGGATGTTAAGAGTGCCTTCTTGAATGGATTTATTAAGGAGGAAGTTTATGTGAAACAACCCCCTGGCTTTGAAAATCACAAATTTTCCCGACCACGTGTTCAAGCTAAAGAAAGTGCTGTATGGCCTCAAACAAGCCCCTAGAGCCTGGTATGAACGGCTAAGCAATTTCTTGCTTGAGAAAGGTTTTTCAAAAGAGAAAATTGACACTACACTTTTCATAAATCTTTCAAAGACACTATTCTTTTAGTACAAATATATGTAGATATTATATTTGGTTCTACTGATGAAATCCTTTGTCAAGATTTTGCCAAGTGTATGCAGACCGAGTTTGAGATGAGCATGATGGGGGAGCTCAACTACTTTCTTGGGCTGCAAGTCAAACAAATGTCAAATGGAACCTTCATCTGTCAGTCGAAGTATACAAAGGACATGCTGAAGAAATTCGACCTTGACAACGTCAAACCAATCAGCACTCCTATGGCTACTTCAACCAAACTCGAACCAGATGATAGTGGCAAACCCGTAGATCAACGTAAGTATCGAGGTATGATAGGCAGTCTACTTTACCTTACTGCTAGTCGTCCTGATATTATGTTTAGTGTTTGCCTGTGTGCTAGATATCAAGCAAACCCTAAGGAATCACACATGACCGCGGTTAAGCGTATCTTTCGATACCTTAAGGGTACAGTTACAGTGGGCCTATGGTATCCCAAGTCAACATCATTTGACCTCATTGGTTACTCTGATGCTGACTTCGCCGGATGCAAGGTCGACCGTAAAAGTACGAGCGGTACGTGTCATTTATTAGGAAAAGCTTTAGTCTCTTGGTTTAGCAAGAAGCAGAATTCTGTCGCACTATCCACAACAGAAGCTGAATACATTGCAGCTGGACGTTGTTGTGCACAAATTCTGTGGATGAAGCAAACCCTTGAAGACTATAATTTATCTTTCATGCATATTCCAATCTTTTGTGACAACACTAGTGCTATAAATCTTACTAAGAACCCCATTTGTCACTCACGCACGAAGCACATTGAAATTCGTCACCACTTTTTGCGTGATCATCAGCAAAATGGCACGATTAACTTAGAATTTATTGACACTGATCATCAGTTAGCAGACTTCTTCACAAAACCATTATCCGAAGAGCGCTTCAATTTTCTTTGTCGTAAACTTGGAATTTTAGATGAAGCTGTTGTAAATTAAGATAAACCTGCGTAAATATCGAGTATATCTTGATTCTATTATGATGAACTTGCTATGGGTACAAGCCGAAAGGGTCCTTCTGACAACAAGGCGTAAAAGCCTAAGCGACACGGTGCACTAGTCCTCAGGACTACCGCTAGCTGGGATCCGGCCCCTGCAGCTAACCCATGGCAGCTTTAAAATATTGAATTATGATATAATTCCTTGTTTATTATATGGTTCATTTTCATTTATCACATGCTGAAATACTAATTTTTCAACTTCATATTGCTGCTTCAAACTCACTTTCAATTATTCTTTTGTTTACCTATTGGATCTTTTCTGTAATTATACTCATGTCTTATATTGGTTTTATTTTACTTAACCAATATTTTTCACTTTTTTGCCTGATTCCTGTTCTGTAACCAGGATCCGGAATTCGGGCCGAACTCTGCCCCTACCAGAGTTCGGGCCAAATTCGGCCTGACTGTTCCAGAACCGCGAACAGTCCCAGCCGTTGATCTAAATTAAGATTCAATAGTCATGATTTGATCCGACCAAGAGAAACCCTCACCATATTTTCGGTTTCTCTTCCCTCTCCTTCCTCATTACCACCTTTTTCACTTCTCCAACACAATTCTCTCCAAACCCTAACCCTAATTTCTCCTTTCTAGAGCTCCATTCTTCCCCAAACTCAAGGAGAAGGCTTATTTTCAAATTCTCTTTCGTTGTTCATCACTCGTCTGTTCAACCGCGGAAAGAGACTTCGGACAGAGGGAGCATCCTCGTCGAATGCTCCTCCACGCGTTGAACCGCCCGTTGCCCCACCCGTTGCACCGGCCATTGAACAACAAATCCATCCGTTGTTCAATCCTCCACGTCCCCATGATCCAAACACTTACGACGACCGAATTTTTGTATCACTAGATGCCTCAAATGATTGGTTCAGTGATTTTCGGACACGTCCGGTGTTTGCGGGACACCCCATCAACTTTACTATATTCTCACAATATGATGCTCTATTTCATGACCTTTGCCTTGATGAACTCGTTACCTCAAATTCGGTCATTTATCGTAGTGCCATTCAAATGTTTTACTGCAACTTAACCCATGATGACACTCATATTTATTCACGAGTTGCGGGAATTGATATCTCCTTTGATGATTTTGAATTGGCCGAATATCTTGAGCTTCAAGAGCCAAATTCTTGGGAAAAGCTTGTTGAGGCTAGATCCTTTATCTTTCCCGAAGGAATTTCACTAGAAAGCTTCAAGGACGACCTGTGTAGCCCTAACACACGTCCTCGTAAGCTTTTGGCAAAATTCTTCAATCCCTATTTCTATGAGCTTTATCGGATCATTTTCAACACCATTCTACCCAAAGCGGGTTCTACCGATGAAGTCACTTATTTTGAGATCTCAGCATTGTACCATCTTCACTTCCATGTTCCCTTTAACCTTCCACGCACAATGATGGATTGGATGATCAACAGTAGGAAGAAACCAAGATCTTTGGTTTATGCATTATACCTTCCTATGATCTTTCGTGCGTTTCATATACTCCTTGATGAGTGTCCATTCTTACCTGCCCCTGCCTTCCTCTCTAAGGCAAGGAGGCTTCAGGCGGCCATTGGCTCACCAGTAGTGTCTGAGCATTCTGATGATGAGCCAGATGCCCCTCCTCTTGGACAGGATCCTCCTCCTCCTCCTCCTCCTGCCACTCTTGAGTCTCTTCAGGCCATGCTCCGAGATTGCTTCACTTTGGAGGACGATCGATGGACTCAGCTGGATTACCGGACTACTTTGCAGATGAGTGCTATCAGCAACTCGCTGCATGACATTCGGTATTCCATGTCTCGCCATCCTACCATGCCCATTCCTATGGAGCGAGACCCAGATCGTGAGGGATTTCGTATTGATGACCCTTGGGTTCGTCGCTACATGGATCCGGATGCGGCATTTGTGGACCCACGTCGCTCCTTTACTGATCCATCGGACGGCGCCGGGCCCTCTCATGCTCGATGATGGATATGGACTACTCTTGATGATGCTACTGAGGATCTTAGCCTATGGTTTATGCATTTTGCTTTAGTTGCTTTTATGTACTTGATTTGTAGTAGACTTATTATGAGTTGTAACTTTTGAGACTTTGGTAGTTCTATTATCATTTTATCTGTCATTATGACTCTTGAGACATTTGGTCATTATCTTAGTTTATATGCAGTTTCCTCTCTTTGGGTGTGTTTGCTAGTTATTATTTGTTTTCTCATATTGCTAAATGCCAAAAGGGGAAGATATGTGTATATTCTGTTTGGTTTATATATGCTTTTGGAAGAATATTCTTAACATGCCAACAAGAATCACAGCATTGTTTACGGGGGAGCTATTCTTAAGCTCAGCACGAATTATGGGGGAGCTATACTAATTATGGGGGAGCTATACTTTTGTCACCTCATGTGTCCAGGTATGAATATTGAATATACAATTATTATTTTGTCAATTATCAATACGGGGGAGATTGTTGACACAAAGTCACAGTCAACCAAATATTGATAACATTGACTAAATAATACTTGTAATAATTCAATACGACACACGACGACTACATCCAGCTCAAGCCAGACGACAGCTCAGTTTTGCAAATGCAGTCATTTTTGAAGTATATACTTTTATATTTATAGAGTCTAGAATGTTGTAAGCTGAGTTGTGCTGAGCTCTTGAGACTAAACCCATAACCTATCCAAAATCCATAAAGCTCCACATCCAAAATAAGCCCATTGGACCCTTAGATCCATTCTGTGCTCTGGAGACAGAGTTCGGGCCGAACTCTGCCTCCACACAGAGTTCGGGCCGAACTCTGTCCCCTAAAAATCAGCACCCTAATTTTTAGGGTTGGCTGGTTGCTAGTTGTCCAACGGCCAAAATTTTAAAAATTTCTACCAGAATTCTGGCCGAATTTTGCCTGATAAAACCCTATAAATAGGCCAAGAATTCTCTCATTTTCAATTATCCAATATTCTCTTCTCTTCTCTCTTAAGCTCAATATAAGCCATACCCTTCTTCATCTACTAGCCACAAGCTTCCTAAGTCTCGAGTGCTCAGCATCTCTCAGTTAGGAGTCTTGTGCAAGAGTTCAAGAAGTCGCTTGGAAAATTCCAAGCATCGCCACTGCGATCCTTTGTAAGAAGTTGACGTGCTCTTCTGAAGAAAAGGCACGGGGTGTAACTACTATTTCACAAATAGTGGATTTAATCCTGAGCTAGAGTTCTCAGGCCTGGACTAGTCCTCCACGAGGGAAACCAGGTTAAAATCGGTTGTGTTTGCGTATGCTTTCTTGCTCCTTATTTATTTCTGCACTTACTCTGATTATTCTTAGATTGTGAAAGAGTTTAAATTTTTAATTGGCTATTTTCGCTATAAACTCTATTCACCCCCCTCTAGAGTTGCCATCTGTTCTTCACTTCCTACCACGTTTTTAGTAAAGTTTGGTTTTTATAGTTCAACTGTAACCAACTTTGACAATCGTGAAAATGAGCTATTTTTCTCCCACTTGTATGAGGTAAGGATTATTTCCATGCCTTAAAATCTTTTGTGTATATATAAAAAATTCACAAAGCGCGCCTAGGCGCGCCTTTTCTTAGTTGCGCCTTGCTGAAAGGCGCGCCTTAGGCGCGCTCTGGGTGCGCCCAGAGAAAGGGGTCTCGCCTAGTAAGAGGCGAGGCGCAACATTGTTCCATGAAATCCATCTGGTCCGATGTTGATCTTTAGAGTTCCATAGGAAGGCTACCATCAGTTTCTCTAAATTTTTGAGTAGTTTGTTGGGGATTTTGATCACCGACAGGACGTGGATAGGAAGTGCAGTAAGCACACTTTTGAGGAGGGTGATCTTTCCCCCGAAGGAAAGAATTCTCCCTCTCCAACCCGAGATCATTTTCTCAAATTTCTCAATCATGTTGAAGAAGTAATCCTGTTTGGCTCTGCCTTTAAAGAGAGGTATCCCCAGGTAGTGGATCGAAAGATGCGTGATCGTAAAACCCATCCTCTCAGCAATCTCCTCCGCCCGGACTGTAATGTGATCCTTCTGGGAGATGATAAGCACATATTTACCCATATTTATCTCCTGACCTGAGGAGTTCGAGTAGTTCTGCAGCGTCTTCAGAAGGTTGTCGATACTGTCGATGCCCCCGTTAAAGAATATGAGGCTGTCGTCCGCATAGAAGAGGTGGGATATGGGGAGGCTATCTCTACGCCCAGAGAAGTACTTGATGTGGCCTTGGAGGCAAAGATTAGAAATTTTCCTGCTGAGGCATCATGAGCTATAATAAATAAGGCAGGAGAAATAAGGTCACCTTGTCTTAGACCTCTAGCTGAGTGAAAGAATCCTCCCGTTTTGCGGGTGATGTAAACAGAATACCAGCAATTAGATATATTTCTGAAGATAAGGTCGATCCAAGTCTGGCAAAAGCCGAATTGGCGCATGACCCCGATCAGGAACCTCCAGCTGACCCTATCATAAGCTTTAGACATGTCAAGCTTAATCGTCACATTACCGCCGGTGATGTTGTTATCAATCGTCCCAATGACTTTGTGCGCCAGGCTAATATTCTCATGAATGCTACGGCCTCTGACGAAACCCGATTGTTTCCTGGATATAATGACTGGGAGGACTCCCGCAAGCCTTTCCGCCAAAATTTTGGAAATGATTTTGTGGAAGAAGTTACTAAGGCTGATAGGTCTGAAATTCTGGATATCCGCGGGCTTGGACGTCTTGGAGATGAAAACCAAGTTCACCGAAGTGATGTCTTTGGGAAGTTGGATTCCTAAAAAGAAATCCTTGATAGCAGCCATCAGGTCCTGGTTAATGATATGTCAACATTTTGAATAAAAAAACCCTGTGAAACCATCCGGGCCGGGGGCTCCCTGCGGGTTCAGCGAATTGATCGCTTTCTCAACTTCTTCTTCCTGGGGAATCCTAGTCAAATCTAGGTTCTGCTGATCAGAGATAAGACTCAGGATACAATCAATGAAGTTATCTGGGTCCGTTGATGGCACCAATTCAAAGAACTTGGAGAAGTGTCGGATCGCCCTGTCCATAATAATCTGATCCTCCACCATGGTCCCATCTTGGTCGTACAACCGCACTATGTTCGAATTAGCCCGCTCTTTAATGATGGCGTGGAAGAAAGTGGAGTTACAGTCCCCATCTTTGACCCAGTTAATCCTCGCCTGATCCTGAAGAAGTTGCTCTTCCAAAGCCAAAACCTTGTCCAGGCTATGTTTAACACGGAGCAAGTATTCTCCCTTAGCATCGCTCCATTGAACTTGGAGGGCCGCCTCCAGATCACCAATATCCGCTTGCAGCTCCCGCTTTTGTTTCCTAAGATCCCCAAAGACATTTCAGTTCCAGTCTCTCAGGGCCGATCTCAGTCTCTGAAGTTTAATATGCAAAGTAAGGAGGGCGCACCCAGGCAAACCTCGTCCCAGCTTTCCTTAACTACGTCCATGAAAGTCGGGTGGTCGCACCACATCCTTTGACATCAAAACTGGCCCGGGGTTGATATAGTATCAGAAGGGGTGATGAGGAGGGGTGAGTGATCGGAGTTCATGCGGGAGAGGTGCATAACGGAGGTAGGAGGTCTATTGATAAGGTATTCTGTATTGTAAAGAACCCGGTCCAGGCGCTCCCACGTGTTAGGGTTGTTAATGAGGCTATTGCACCAAGTGTAAATCGACCCGAGAAAGCCAGCATCGAGAAGCCCTGAATCCGAGATGAATCTGTTAAAGTCCGCCACCGCGTTCGCATTGATGGTACCCGGCCCGGCCTTCTATGTCGCCGATGTGACAACATTAAAGTCGCCCGCCAGCATCCACTGATGGTTCATATTGTTAGATATAGAAGTGAGATCATGCCACAGCTCCCTTCTGGTATGAGCCACACAGCTAGCATAAACGACCGAAAGGTCCAACATAAGCCCCGACCTGTTGTTCCGGATGTTACAGTGAATAAACTGCTTGTTGGTCTCCTTCACCACCACATTGATATCATTGTTCCAGAATATCCATATATATGTGTTAAGATCTCCACCATGGAAGTAGAAAGGCATATGAATGTCTCCGGCAAGCACCTGGATGTTCTCCCCATCGATCTTAGGTTCGAGAATGGCTATAAAATCCGGCGTGTATTTATTGTTGAGAGATTTGAGGTAGGTTCTGGTAGGTTGGTTCCTGATGTCCCGAACGTTCCAGCAGATGGCCTTAATACCCATTCAGTTTAGTGTGGTATTGTTTGCGTCCTTCCGTCGCCTGGTTTGTATAGTTTTGGTCGTAGAGTTAAGGTTAGTAGGCTTATTTCTGGTCGACCTGGCAGGAATCGGTAACTTGTCAAGCTCAGTCTGGTCCTTGAGGTATTTCGCCGGGTTATAAGCCACAGTCCCAGCAGCTGTCCTCCTAACCTGTTTTTTCTGTTGCTTAGAACGGACAATCTTCTCATCGCGTAATTTCTCTTGTTGATTAGCCAAAGCTATTTTTTCGTCCGCCATACGATCCAGGGAGCTGAAACCAACGGTGATATCATCCTCCTGGTCCGACATCGGGTCATATTCTGAACCATCTGATTCAATTTTATTCCATAGCTTTTCTTTGGATTTGAATGCCATGATGCTATTGATCTCTGTGTCTGTGGGTTCTCCGGGTTCCGGAGATTGTCGACCTGCTAGGTCGGTCTTGAACTCGACAACAGTAGCAGGAATGTTGTATCGGTTGTGCTCACGGACAAATACACCTTTCGGGACTGCTGTAGTGGTCCCTGTCGGTTGGTTGGGGGGGCTCGGGCTGTGCACAGACGGCTGTGGTTCCGCACCCTGGGCATTAATCCAATTTCCTTTAGAGGTAGAGGTCTCAAAGGTGTCGAGGAGACCAGCCCCTGAGGGCTCCCCGATGGGTGGCATCTCTTGAGTTCCACTCTCAGGCACCTGACGGTCATCCACAATGTAGTTCACCTCTGGTTGGGTAGCCGCTTCCTGGTTACCGATCTCCGTAATAAATGTGTAGGAGGCGGCCGTATCAGCAGTCTTAACCAATGGTTCTTTGGGGATCTGGATCATAAGTTGGTTGCCGGGCACGAGGGGTTCTACAGAATCTGTGTCAGTATCTCCCTGCTCAGAAGCGAGTATATCAAATTTATTGGTCAGGTTTAGGGTGGATGTTTTGATGTAGGAATTAGCACTCTTCGGAGGGGAGGTGGTGATCTTCTGCCTGCAGTCTTGATCCATGGAGGTGCCTGTGTTGTCCTTGAACCGCACATGGGAGTTAGGGAGAGAGAGCAGGGTAGTTTGTTATTTTGCTTTGATGTCTGAGGAGCAACTTCTTTGTGGGTGGTTTTCTTCTTCAGGGTGGGGTGTGCCCTGTAGCAAGCTTTCCTAGAGTGTCCTCGCATGAGGCAGTATCTACAGTATAGGATGTTATTGTCGTAGATGATTTGTTGAGTATGTGGTTTATCTCCCAAGAGGATTTCTCTAGTCTTCGGTAGCTCCTTGGAGACATCTAGTTCCATGCAAACTCCGGCGTAGTTAGCTTTAGTTAGATTTCTGGTTTCCGTTACCATAGCCACGAAGGTATCAAATGAGTTAGCCACCCGTTTGATCGCCGTCAGAACAAAGCATATGAGGGGGAGATTAGGGAAAGTGACCCAAACCGACACTATGGGGGATTCTTCCGTCTTGTTGAAGTCCGGAGACCATTTGACGATTTTCATAGTGTGTGCATCAACTTTGCATAATCCCTTAGTCCTGACTATGGTGTAGTCGGACACATTGGCGAGGTGTAGGAGAATATGTTTAGGGTCCAACGGAGCAACCCTATAAGTAGCCCCCAGATTCCAGGTGGCCACGACTTCTTGGACCCTATGAATTTTGGGGCAGCCCATGGTGAACTTGAGCACAAAGGTGTAATGGGAAGAGTTTCGATAGTGAGGATACTTCAGCGGAGGAGAAAGGGACGATGACAATTTGTACGTCCGCTGGGGGGAGATCCAGGTTAGGTACATTTCTGGAACCGTCAGGGTCCTCGACTTCATGCGGTCGGGTCTGACAATGTCTACAAAGGATAAGGTCGCTGCAGCAGAGGGGCCCTGAGGAGGTAGGCCCTGATCACCCGAAGTCGTCACAGCCTGCGTGGCACCAGGGTGCTCCAAATTCTTCATGGATGGGACGGTGGGAGAGTGTTGCGCCACACCCAGGGAAGATACAACCTGGATAGTGCCTTGCGCCATGGATGAGGTAGGAGCGTCTTGCGCCCTGAAAGATTTTTGGGTTACACCCAGGCGATTCGAGGGCCCAGGTTGCGCCGTTAATAGCCGCTCAGGTTGCGCCAACCCATGGGTTGCGCCAACCACAGCAGGCGGGTGTGAGATATTAGGCAGCTCAAGTTGGGCTTCAGGGAGCACAGGTAGGTGGCCAGGTTGCGCCGAGCATTGGACCTGACAGGTAGCGCCCATAAATTGTTCAGCAGGAGGGTCCCAGGTTGCGCCCAGCAGGGTGGAACCAAGTTGCACCAAGGATGGCAACACAGTATGCGCCAATCCGTGGGTTGCGCCAAGTAGGGGAGAGGGTTGCCCCATATGGGGCCCAAGTTGCGCCAACGCGGGAAGCCCAACCTGGTTCCCAGGTTGCGCCAAGGGGTATGTTGTGCTAGCCCATGCGCCAGGGTGAGCGTCGCTCAGCCGAGACTGGATTGCGCCCAGAATGGGAAAGGACTGCCCAAGAGGGTGCCCAAGTTGCGCCACCAAGGGCAGCCCAAATGGGCTCCCAGGTTGCGCCAGTGTGTTAGATGCGCCAACTAAAGAGCGGGTGGCTGCGGATTTTGAATTTGAAACCATGGGAGGGAATTGAGCGGGCGGGAGGAGGAGGTCAGAATTTGAATTCAAATTCAAACGGGCTGGAGAACGGGAAAGATGGGAAGGGAGTTGGGGCGGCATGGGGCCACCGCCGGACCTGAGGCCACAGCCGGCGGTATCGGAGAGGAGCATAACGTCGACCACCGCCCCTAGGACGGGGGTAACCGACGCACCACCGGAGATGGGGTGGGAACCCCCAAGCCCGACCATGGCCAGGTGGTCGGGGGACCAAGCCAAGGCCGAAGGGATCCGCAGGTCGCCGTCTGGGGGATCGCCGGAGTAAGGAAGCCCGGCCATAAGAGGGCAGAGGACTGCAGCAGCCAACGTCCGGTCACAAGAAGCAGGACGCCGGGTTGGGGGAGGAACCGCCGCGACGACCAGGCCGCGAGGAGGACGCCGGCCTGAGGGAGGCACCGCCGCGAGAAGGGGAGGAGGTTGGGGGGGGGGGAGGGGAAGGGAGGAGGGGACCGAACCTGAACCTGCACTGGAAAAGTCGCCAGCGGGGGGCTGGGAGATCGCCCAAGGGGGGGGGGGGGGCTCTCCAAACATTTTTTTTCTCCCCTATAATAGATTTCTCCATAATTATTTGCTTTTCGATACCAAAAATTTTGATACTCCGATCCAAAACCGTCTTTGCTGCCAATAACGCCAATACTATACTCATAGGAAGGGTCCGATACCGATATCACGAACCTTGGTTTAAATAACTCTCAAATTACTTCCAATATATTAGGGAATAATCACATCATTTAAGCCAAAGAACGTGCCTTCTCTAAGTACGATGAATCTCTCTTTTTGACGGAAAAGAGAGGGAAGACATAAAAGAAAATAATGAAATGGCATCGTATGCGATTCAGTCATAACCCACATGTGATACTACTATTTAGTAAGAGTTAGATGTTTGAATTGTAAGCTTGTCAGCAAGAACGAAAGTGAATGATTAAAAGCCCCAATTATACTTCTCGACAGTATCGGATATACGACAATCAGGAACATTGTTAACATAGAACAAACCTGACGTGTTGGAAGAATCCGGACACGATAATCTTCAATGTCCTTTGCCTTGATGTCCTGCCTATATGTAAGAGCCTTGCAGTCTTTTATCCTGCCTTGCAGCTCAACAGTGATCCTTCCCACTCTGTGAGGGTCAAAAACCTGAAAGTCTTTGATGTATCCTGCAACACATAATATGAACTTTAGAAATGCCATTTCTAAAGAATATAATTCTATTTGGTTCTTTGGGTCATGTTAAGCCTAACAGAAAAATGATATCCCATATAGAAAACCTTCCTTTCCCCTCTTTCTCTAATATCTTTCATGGTTTTGAGCAGTGTTCTAAATGGCGGCCGCCTAGGTGGCAGGCAGTCTCTCTCTGCACCGCTTTTCGGTAGGCGGTAAAGTAGGCAGTCAATGGAGGTTGGCAGCATAGGTGGAGGTGAGACGACGTAGGCGGATGCCTAGGCGGAGCAATATCTAACAAGATATTTTGGCCAAAAAAGTTTTGTAAGCATTATGGGCCTATGGTTCACTTTTACAAAACTAAAACTTTATAAATCTTCGTTCTACAACTTAGTTATGCATGGAACACCCTTAAAATATGCATACTATGCAAAAAACAGTGGTAGAATAGTAAAAAATGTTCAAAATGTATCGACCGCGCCTAGGCGGTAGGTGGACTCTCTCTGCAGCACACCCGCCTACCGCCGTTTAGAACCTTGGTTTTGAGGGAAAAAGTTGCTCAGTAGTTCCGTGAGCTTTAGGGTCACAGATCCATGAGGAAACCTCCCTGTGTCCAACTTCCTTCCATGTTAACAATTACCTTGACTAGTAATTTATCACCAACTTGGAGAGTAATGCCGGACTGACCTGGTGGTCGCTCCACATTACTCTATAGAAAAATAGTAAGAAATATCAAGAGAAACACAGATACACAAGCCAAAGGAGGCATCATCAGCTCTCTTCTCACAAAACAAGTCACAAGATTAAGAACTCAAAATTCTATAATCAGTAAAAGTACGCTGTGCAGAAATTCTTTAAAAAAGTCTAAAAACAAAATAATAGTAACTCTCGTAATATTCAGAATCATATCTAGCAATCTAGCTTAATTCAAAAGATATAGATTAGATGGTCTCCTCCAGATGCCATTAATATGTTGGATCCATCGAGATGAAATCTAGTTAAGCTAGCATTTACATCGCTTTCAAATATAAACAAACATGACAAATATTGTTTGAGCTCTCTACAACCAACTTAAAACGTGTTCGCATAAACTAGGAAAAACCTGGTATATTTACATCCAAAAGATCTATCCTAGTGCCACAAGGAGCCGCTTATGCAAGGTATAGGGAGGGTCGAGATGTACGCATCCTTACCTCCATATATATATATATATATATATATATATATATATATATATATATATATATGTGGAGATGTTGTTTCCATCAATCGAACTTGCATCCTCAAAGATGCAAGTAACAAGTCTTACTGTCACGCCAGGCGACGCCCTAATAAGAAACAACAAAATATATATGGTAGAGCAAATAATGGGCATATAGGAATCTTGGTTACCTCAATCAAAGGTTCACACGCCCAATCACAGCAAGTGTTTGTCAAAAAGCCTTTGTAACCAACGGTATAGGGGATTTGGTTTATCATTAGAAATTTTAGGTTTTTATTGGTTAACATGTAGTTCGTTAGAGACTTGCCTAAAATCTAGGTTTTCAGTATCAGTCGATACCGAAACCTGCAAATTCAAAAAACCCAACCCCCAACCCCACACACACTACGGAACTGCTGAAACCGTTACTTGCCAAAAAGATGCAAAATTAAGACTATGGTCTTATTGGATCATAAGAGCGATTCCTCCGTGGTGTCGGAATCCATCAACATCTGTGTTTCATTTGTGTTCCCTCAGTTGATTGGACTGACTAAACAAATTCTTGTATCCCATTCTTCAGTAACAAAAACTACTCATCAATCAAATGGATACACCTTTGGCACCTTCTCCTCTGGTCTTTATTGTAGTATCATGGATATTAAAAAAAATCTTAGTGTAAGCTGCAACCTAGGAAGCAGGTATTGGGGTTAGTCCAATCAATAACCACTAATCATCCCATGTTAGGACAAACCCCATGTGTATTTCATTATTTGGTTTCATTTATTGAATGATATACATAGGCGTATTAGCCCAAGTGGTAACTATAGTGGGAGGTTTTCTAGATTGACAGAGATCGACTCCAACAAGTCTCAAAAAAAGTTATCACCATTTTTTTAAGTTCGCTTATAGCCTAGGTCCCAAATGGACCTAGCTCGGGCTCGGGCAATGGACTTTAGGGCGAAAAGTGGCACTTTGATGACGTGTTTTGCACTTCGCAAAGCTGATGCCACGCTGAACGCTTCGCGACTACGTTGCAGGTGGCTCGAAGGGTTGGACAATACAAGCAGCTTAAAAGCACAAGGGACTAGCTGTTATGGTCTTTGAGTCGGTTCAGATTCGGGGGTTACAAGAATTTTGTACCTGGTTAATTGCTCCACTAGTTGCTAGAGAAGTTCCGTTTCACATTAAGTGTCACATGAGTTACGCACCTGGTTAATTCCTCCACTGTTACAAGTCTGCTCATATTTGTAACAGTGGGCTATTCGGGTTCGTAAGTGACCAAGTGTCAGGAATTAATAAGCGCTTAGGCGCTAGGCAAGCCCGAACTTGATATGAGACCAATGAGGCGGCTGCCTCAGTCCCAAAATTTTAGAGGACACTAATTTTTTTTTAAAATTATTTAATCTATTCTATTATATAATGCCAAAAGTTGGCTTCACCGTGAAATTTTTCTTTCCAAAAATACCCTTCAATACATTTACTAATTAAAAAAATTAATTAAAATTAAAATTAATAGAGGATGTAATAAAATATGTATTAAAAGTAGGCATGCATGCATGCATACGGTAGATGAGCCAAAAGAGAAAAACTAAAAAATTGAGCCTCATAAATGAATGATAGTTAATAAGCACATGAATCCAAGAGACAATGTAGGCAACTAAAGTTATTATTTGATTTTATTTTCAAACAATATAAAATACGTGCAATGCACGTGCATATATACTAGTGTGTATAAGCCCAATTCTGAACAAAAGCGTGATAGACTCATTCTAATTCTTTTAGTCTGTGTAAGAAAAAAGTTGTTATAGGATATCTAGATGTCATATACTGGAACAAAAGACAAGGCATTTAGTTAGTTAGACTAAAGAGAAAAAGTGGCTAAGAAAGTTGCTTAAGAAAACTTAATCATTACTACAAGAAACAAGTCCGTTAGTTAGACTAAAGAAAAAAGTGGTTGAAAAAGTTGATTATGCAAACATAATCATTATTTTGCCTCAAAAACAACGAGACGAGTAATTTAAGTGATTATGTGATACCTTTGAGGAAGCATTTGATGGCCTAATATTTTCTTTCTTTCTCTTTTATCATTATCATTATGAACTACCCTAAACATTATTATCTTCCTTGTTTATTTATTTGGCTGGAACATCAATTTTATTTTATTTTTTGATTTCGAACATCTTTAGTTTTATTAGTAATTTATTATGATATACTAAGCAGTTAAAAACTATTATATATCGGTTATATAACCGATATATAACGGTATCGGTCCAGCACCGATTTTTTTTTGAAAAAAATGGGTAAAATATTGATACCGATATTATCGGCCGATATGACCGATATATCAGTATATATCGATTTTGAAAAAATTCGATATATAACGGTTAGGTTTTGTTAAAACCAAAAGTCGGAAAGAGAGAAGTACAAGGTCACGAGGTGTTATGGATTCACTCTCCTCACTTATTCACGATGATGAATATATGGAGAATGAAGAAGATGCAGACGAACAAACTAGGGAAGAAGGTGGAGAAGATGGTGATGGTGAAAATGAAGAAAATGAAGTTGAGGCTAATGAAGATTATTAGATGTTGAAACTTGAAAGTTGAATTGGATCTTTTTTGTTTTCGTATTAGTTGAACTGTTTTGAAGTGGTACTTTTTATATTGTAATGTTGGTTTGGATATGAACATTTTCGTTTTAATGCTTTAAGAAATTCTTCTTGCATATTTTATAATAGGTAACTATTAAGTGTGTTGTCCATATATAAAAATTGTGTTAAAAATGCAAACCGATATTTACTGTTATAAATCTGATATATCAGTGATATATCAGTAGACCGTTATCATGAAAACCGTTTTTAACTGCATAGATGATATATATTATTTTGGATATTATTTTTGTGTGTGTTTGTTTCTTGAATTTGTGTAGATAATACTATTGTATCATCGTTGATGGAAAATAATTATATGAACATTAAACTTTCATGGCACCATTTTTTGAGTTTGCCTCAGGTCTCAAAACCTAAAGTCCGATACTGGCGGTAGGCGTCTTGCGCCCGCCCGACTATACAGATTATTTGGGGTTTATGGATAATTTTTTCTGTGGACCGTTTTTTTTTTGCCGTGCCTATGTCGCAGTGTCCTTATTGTGTTTGTATTCGCGTGGCGTCATTCCAGAAACGTGGTCGACACTAACAATCGGTGTCGTGTCAGTATCCGTACGATAATTGGGAAAATAAAGGAGTAAAAGAAGAAGGGGACCTCTTGATTTCATGATGTTGAGGAATGACGTCATGACGTTGGAGATGGGCTGGAGGTTGGCGGTGGCCTTCCCCCTCCTCTCCGCGTTCACCATCGTCCTCAATGCGTCGTTCAGAATCCTCCGCCCCATTTCCCTTCCTCTCTCTCTCTCTCTCTCTCTCTCTCTCTCTCCCCTCTACAAAAAAATTGACGATTTTGAGTCGATAGAGGAGAGAGAGAACTAGTGTGTCCTAGTGTTCGTCTCCCCCCAGGGTTTGGCAATCTACACATCTTATGGGTAAACGCACTTCAATACTAACTCGGGGGTAGACCTGTCATTTGGGCCGGGCCGGCCCAGCCCAGCCCGACAAGAGTCCGACACAAAAATTTGGTCCATGTGTTAGCCCGGTCCAATTAATCGTGGGTCCATGCTTATCCGGTTCCGTATATTGGGTTGTGTCGAGCCATATATATTAGCCCATAATATAGATCCGGTCCGGCCCAATCCGAGATTCGACTCGGTTGCAACATCCCTTGCACACTCTTTTTTATTTGTCCCAAATCCTACCAGCTAACAACAGTGTTATCACTTTCACAAGGAAAAGAAAAGAAAAAGATATACACAACAAACACTCTGCTCTCCAAATATGATTTGTACTACTGCCTAAAGCAACAAGTGCAAGTGGTGGTGGCCTATGTTATTATAATGATTATATAGGGTAGTAGTGAATTGAATTGAAATGAAATGAATGTTTGAACTGAACTGAATTGAAATTCAATTCAATTCATTTCAATATATATTAGTTGCAAGTTGTTGCAACAACATAGATGAATGAATCCATACATCAGCTTAGTCAAAGTCCTAGTTAGTTGCCATCAGCTATAAGCTTCACCGTGCATGTCTCACTTCACTTGGTCACTTCTATATGGCCAACCATGTAGAGCCATTTATACAAAAACTATTAATTGATCAATGAAAAATAAACCCATGAATGATATACGTATATAATGAACTGAATTGAATTAAAATGATGTCCTCCAGTGCGACCCGGCCTAGTCCCTTATATTGGGTCGTGTCCGGCACGACCTAAAGTCCACCATGTCGTGGGTCATGTGTTGGGCTGGGCTTAAAATTTTCATCCATAGTCCGACACGGCCCGCTACAGTTCATGGGCTCAAGAGGTCCGGCCCGAGCCCGGCCCGAGCCCACTCAAATTCGTGTCGGGCCGACCCGGCCCGACCCACTTGACAGTCGGACTCGGGGGTAGCCCAATTTTTTTAAAATTTATTTACAAGTTTGGATCACTTGAAAAATTAGGTAATTTTTAAAGGCACTCCACATTTTATTTCAGGACGGTCCATTAGAACTGTCAACAAAGTTGACAGTCCTAATATTAAGGATGACTGCCAACTTCGTTCATAGTCTATCTTAATATTCAAATTCTTTAGGACTATCAATTTTGTTGGCAGTCCTACTTTATGTTAGGACTGGGCTATCCTAGAGTAAATGTGGAGTACCTTTAGAAATTACCAAAAATTATTCAGGATTAGTCCAAATGTTGATATATAAGTCACTTTTGTTTTTTTCCTTTTATTTTCTTCCTCACTTCTCTCTCCAAATCCCTAAAAACTCTCTTCCAAATCTTAACACCCAAATTCTAAATATTGTTTTCAATCCATGTCAATGCCTAAATTTCATCTTCTGCTTTGATTTTAGTATTTATTCTAGACGAATTTTTGAAGTTTCGAACCCATTTTAGAATTTCGAACTTCAAAAATTAATCCACAGTCACGACAGGGACGATGATGGACTATCAAAAATGTTGATAGTCCTACCAATTAGAAGGACTTTCAAAATTATGATAGTCCTACATAAAACATTGAACATCATATATTTCTTTAGGACTGTCAAATATTTTGACAGTCCTTCCAATTTGTAGGACTGTTAAAAAAATTGACAGTCCTACATAAAATATTGAACAACATATTTTTTAGGACTGTCAAAAATTTTGACAGTCAATTTTTTTGACAGTCCTTCTATTTGGCAGGACTGTCAAAAAAATTTGACAATCCTAAAAGAAACTTGTGCAGAATGTGTCACGACCCGCACCCAGTGTAAGGGTACAAGTGCGTAATAACGTCCAGCCTACGCCGCGGAATCGGCGGTAGAACGCTGTTCTAGGCCACTATCTAAACCAACTCACGCAATTATATAATGTACTTGTCTTAAATCCCAACTCCGAACGGAGGATAAGTACAGAAATAATATAACTCAATCACAGTCTAAGCACGATAGGATAACACAGAATTCTATAACTAAAAGAAAACAATAAAGACTACTAAATGATAGTATCTCAAACAACTCAAAATAAGACAACTCTCAAATTATTACAATTCAAGTTCCAGTAAAGAAATCTAAAACAGTCTACTAAACTAGTCTCCCGATCACTCCTGATAGTCGGGGCCAAAAGTAGCTAATCCCTCTCCAGATCCATAGTGAGTAGGGCAAACATCCTCAGGGCTAACATCTGTAATATTTTCAACAGGTCCAGTCAGGACAGGAACGAATACATCTCATCAAGTAAATCCAAGTAAATGATGAAAACTATAAAACAATTATAGACAATTTTATTGATGAAGCATGGGAATTCGAGACAGTTTAAGATGTAAAACTATAGTAAAAGAACAAGGAAAGTAAAAGCTGTGAAACAGAATATCATGTCAATGAAGACTGTAAATAAAGCTAGTTGAACTAGAATAATGTGATATGAGTCCAGTGGTACAATATATGTCAAGTGTGATTCCATTCAATGATCCAAGTAGGGTGATTCTTGTAATGGTTCTTGTGATGATTCTAGTAAAGATTCTAGACAATACTCATAGTGTGTTTTAAAATACTGAGATCGACATGTAAACGGCTAAGGGCAATCCGGCACATCACACACTGATCAGGTGTGGGACAGCTATTGTTCTTGTATAATTCACAGGGAGGTGGTTCGAGTATTTAGGAATGTTTATATGTCTACTCAAGTATTTTTTCGCCCGACAAATATGAGTGAATCCATAACACGACACGTAAATCGAGAATAAATCTAGCCAGAACATGAAGGTGCTTGTAGGTGATTCTTGTAGTAGTTCTTGTAATAGAGGCTAGACAAGTAAGGTATGTGTGTCGTATACATGAATTCTAAAAAATATCAATTCGTGTTTGTAACCGAGAATCAAATAGAACTGACTACAACTGAAATATATAATTTGACAAGTAAATGAAAGAACTATCAGAGAATGTACTCGCCTGACAATCTGAGCTGCTGATGAAGATATGTAACTGAACTGGAGTGATGTAAACCTATTTAAGGTAACCACAAGTCACAACATGGTCTAACATATTATAAGAAAGGACTACAATGCAATTCTACATGCTTCTAAGTCCTTCTAGGTCAAAGTCAACCTTGGTCAACTCTGGTCAAACCTGGTCAACTATGAGTCAACTAGTCCGTTTACTAATTTCTAGGTCATACTCAAGTTTTCAAGTCATTTGGAGTTCGTTTGAGTCAATTTGGATCAAGTTTGACCCAAAGTTGACTTTTGTCAACTTGGTCAACTTGTCGGCCAATTCGACCAAACCAAGCTCTAAATGACGAACCTAAATTGTCACAACTCTCCTATGATCACAAACACAAACCTACCATCACATAAGGATATATATATCACACAACCAATAATATATATATATATATATATATATATATATATATATATATATATATATATATATATATATATATATATATATATATATATAAAACTTATGCAAGGATAGTTGTGAGGGGAGTACGGACCGTTATTAAACTCCAGAAATCTGGAATCAACAGTCCCCAACTGAAATTATACTCAAAACCATAATATATCTATATATATATATAGCTTACATATATATACTATTATACATAGGCCTATATATATACAACTATGTATATACTCAAATGGAAAGAAGGAAGGGTTGGTTTTTGAAAAGGAAAAGCAATCCCAAACCTGGAACAAAGCATCTCAACCAAAAACTTACAACATAAAAATATACATATAGATATATATATTTAAAGTATATATATATACTTATATGTATATATACCTATACATAGGTAGAAAACTCATATATAGCCATAATAGATAAATAAAAAGGAAATAAAACCAACGACTCATTCCATACAGTCCCAAATCCTCATGAACGAACCGAAAACTCAGAAATTGAAGTTAAAAAGTTAAGAAATCAAAATGTACCTTTTCTATTCAATTTTTGAAAGCCGAAAAATCCATTTTTGACAAATCAACCCAAATCACAAAATACTCCACAATAAATTACGAAACTTGACACACACATTAGTCTCGACATACGTGACGTGCTCGGGCACTCACGGAGTCGAAACCGTGTCCGTGTCGTGTCCGTGGAGTGCCTATCGGAAAATCGATTACCGCGTATCGAAGAGAGCGTTCTCGCTCGATTGCGCGTCATACGCACAACGAGAAGCCACGAGCTCGTGCACATGGCTAGGTAGGGTCATGGGGTAGGTCTATGACATGTCGACACAACACGAAGTCGCAGCGACGTGACGCAATGGCCCACGCATAGCGCGCGGCCTGTGCGTGTGGCCTGTGCGCGCGTGCGCGCTCGTGCGGGCGGTTCGCCGCTCGTGGCTCGCGCGTGGGGCCACTTCGTGACTCGGGGTCGAGCACTTGGGTAGTCTAGATATAGGGCTACATGTCCGAACTCCTGGAATGGTCCCTCGTCGTGTTGTGTGTGCGTACGAAGAGCGTTTTAGTCCCGAATTTCTGCCGGGTGCACAGAATGGCTGAACAGTGCACGACGAATAACTCCGCGCTCGCTCAACGAAACGCCGTGAAATTTTACGGGCGAGTGGGCAGAGGTTGCCCCTACGTGCTCGTAAAATTTCACGCGAGGCGGAGCTCTATGCATCGAGTTATGACGCACAGACAGCAGGGCGTGCACGGGATCTTATGCACGCGTGTCCGTGTCCGTTTTGATGCCGAAATTGTGTCAATTTTCGATATGTCTTCGCAAAAGTTGTTACAAATCATATAAGGAAGGATTTTGTGAAAACAGAATCAAAAATTAACACTTTTTAATTCTAAGTGGCATTTTGCCGAACACGTGCAACGTGAGACCGATACGTGTCCGATACCGCTATCAAACGAAACCAAAATCCTACGAAACATCATACACAGATCAAGGGGGCCTATATGGATGCAATAATGAAGAAAATTTAGGAGAAACAAAGGTAGATCGGAATTTACCTATTGAGAGTCGGAATCTCAATAAACGGAACTCCTTGAACGACGTGTCGGTCGATTCCCTTCAAGCAAATGCCTCCGCCTCCTCGTTAGTAATACTCCAGCAAATCCTCCTCTTCTAGACGAGTGCAACGGAGTTCGTTTGGGGAGAAACGGACTCCGGATGAAGAAACTAGAATTTTTGGAGGAGGAGAACTTTTAGGGTTTCACTTGTGGAGGCTATGCTTCACAAATGAATGAGAGAGGGGCAGGGTACTGTTGTGGCCGGCTATATGGGGGTTTCTAGGGTTAGTGTTTCACATGGGCCAACTCCCTCAAGTTGTAATAAGGCCCAAGTCACAAAGGCTCAAAAAGGCTATATGCAAAAAGGCTTAAAATCATCCAAAAGCCTTCTAAATTGGACCCTAGCCCTAAATAAATTCTAATAGATAAAAATTAAATTCTAAGACATGGTTAGGCTCCTATAGAAAGTCCACTAAGGTTAAACCAGTTGCTAGCACAACACAAGTCAAAATATCTAGAAAAATCACAAAATAGCCAAAATGGCTAAAATGACTAAAATACCCTTTCTATGAAAAAGTGGATGCTACAAGTCTACCCCCCTTAAAATAATTTCGTCCTCGAAATTTAAGATGGTTGCACTTCTTCTAGGTTAAACTTCCGACAATCAAGGTCAAGAAAATTATATCTAAAACATGCAAAACATGGTCCTACTGGTCGTAATTCACAGTCTCGAACAGGGTTACTATACTATCTAGCACATCACAAGATTATCCTGACAGGTACTAATGAAATCACACAACAAGAAGGGGGAAGAAGGATAGGAAAGACAGACCTGCTAATCCATCACCTGCAGCATCGGTCTCCTCGACCCCCAGTACAAAAACTCCACCCCTTTGGTGTTGGGTATGGTGCTGTGCTACAGGTGGCCTAGCTCCCTCTCTCTGACCCTGTGCTCCACCAAGTAGGGGTGCCGAGGGACAATCCTTTATCTGGTGAGCGTCGGATCCACAAAATAGGCAAACTTTCAACCTCCTCCTACAAGACTCCCAAATGTGTCCCAGCTTCTTGTAGTAGGCACAACTCTGCATCCTCTAATCCTGACTTTGAGGCTGATGTTGTACTTGCTGAACTCGAGCTAGTGCCTGCATCTGCATACAGGGACGCTTTCTACTCCCACTGGCCCCTCCTGAATCATCTCGACTCCTCTTGGACTTGAGCTCCAAGTCATCCTCTCCTGCCATAGCTCCCAACAGAATCTCCTCAAAAGTAGCATTTCTATTGCTCTTGGTCAAGGACTTGACTTCCTTAACCAAGCCCTTCCTGAACCTCCTAGCATTCGCTGTCTCGCTAAGGCCCTCCACAAATCTGCCCAGGCGGCAGAACTCTCTAGCGTACTCTTCTACTGTCAGGTTCCCCTGAACCAGGTTCTCGAACTGCGTCTCCAAAGCGCCAAGTGCTGTATCGGGAAAGAACTTCTCATTGAAAAGCTTCTTGAAAGCCTCCCAAGTCTGCCCCTCTTTACCAATCCTGAGGTCGGTTTGATACCATGTACGGGCAAGGTCCTGCGTCTGGCTGCCCGCTGCCTCTATCTGAAGTCGGGCTGGTATCTCTGCAAGGCAGAAGATCTCCTCTATGTGCTCGATCCAGTCGTCCGCATAAAGGATACCCTCCGTACCCTTGAAGTCTCGCAGACGCATCTTCTGGAATTCTTGAATGCCCGGTGTCTTCGGTTGGTATGGCTGAATCTGCCCTCCCTGCGTCTGGGCAGTCACCTTCTCCATTGCTACCATGGCTAGCTGATGAGCATTGTCAATGCCCTGCCTCATATCCTCCGTCTGGTGCCGCTGAGTCTCCATCATCTGCTGCATGAAGGCGAAGAACTGTGCCATATCAACTGTCCCCTGAGGCGGTGGTGGTAGCATCCCCCGAACTCCTGGGATAGTCCTCGAAACCGGTGGAGGAGCACCCCCAAAAGTTGTAGACGCTCCAACCTGAGCTGGAACAAGAGGTACTGCGGTCCCAGGGTCCTGCTGAGTCGGACGAGAAGTGGCAGACCTCTCAGTGGTATCCCTTAGGCTAGAGCGTTACGATCGTGTCTCCACCATCCTGAAGACAGATCAAACAAAGAATCAATTACTGAGAAGGAAGCGATATAATCAATGGAGGACAGTTATTTTAAAAGAAGACAATTATCAGCAAGAATGTGCAGATGGCACGAATTAGATCAAAAATTTTCCTAACTGTGATTGAGTACCTCTCCGCTAATGCCTATTTCTTAGTTCCTATCGCAGGCTCGTAGCAGTACAACTAAGTCGTCGTACTACCACGATATCGCAATAATACGAATCTCGACCTGTATGGGCCACCACTAAAAACGTGTCATGACCCGCACCCAGTGTAAGGGTACAAGTGCGTAACAACGCTCAGCATACACCGCAGAATCGGCAGTAGAACGCTGTTCTAGGCCACTATCTAAACCAACTCACGCAATTACATAATGTACTTGTCTTAAATCCCAACTCCGAACGGAGGATAAGTACAAAAATAATATAAATCAATCACAGTCTAAGCACGATAGGATAACACATAATTCTATAACTAAAAGAAAACAATAAAGACTACTAAATGATAGTATCTCAAACAACTCATAAATAAGTCAACTCTCAAATTATTACAATTCAAGTTCCAGTAAAGAAATCTAAAATAGTCTACTAAACTAGTCTCCCGATCACTCCTGAGAGTCGGGGCTAAAAGTAGCTAATCCTTCTCTAGATCCATAGTGAGTAGGGCAAACATCCTCAGGGCTAACATCTGTAATATTTTCAACAGGTCCAGTCAGGACAGGAACAAATATATCTCATCAAGTAAATCCAAGTAAATGACGAAAACTATAAAACAATTATAGACAATTTTATTGATGAAGCATGGGAATTCGAGACAGTTTAAGATTAAAACTATAGTAAAAGAAGAAGGAAAGTAAAAGCTATGAAACAGAATATCATGTCAATGAAGACTGTAAATAAAAGCTAGTTGAACTAGAATAATGTAATATGAGTCCAGTGGTACAATATATGTCAAGTGTGATTCCATTCAATGATCCAAGTAGGGTGATTCTTGTAATGGTTCTTGTGATAATTCTAGTAAAGATTCTAGACAATACTCACAATGTGTTTTAAAATACTGAGATCGACATGTAAACGGCTAAGGGCAATCCGGCACATCACACATTGATCAGGTGTGGGACGGCTATTGTTCTTGTATAATTCACAGGGAGGTGGTTCGAGTATTTAGGAATGTTTATATGTCTACTCAAGTATTTTCCCGCCCGACAAATATGAGTGGATCCATAACACGACACGTAAATCGAGAATAACTCTAGCCAGAACATGAAGGTGCTTGTAGGTGATTCTTGTAGTAGTTCTTGTAATAGAGGCTAGACAAGTAAGGTATGTGTGTCGTATACATAAATTTCGGAAAATATCAATTCGTGTTTGTAACCGAGAATCAAATAGAACTGACTACAACTGAAATATAGAATTTGACAAGTAAATAAAAGAACTATCAGAGAATGTACTCGCCTGATAATCCGAGCTGCTGATGAGGATGTGTAACTGAACTGGAGTGATGTAAACCTATTTAAGGTAACCACAAGTCACAACATGGTCTAACATATTATAAGAAAGGGTTACAATGCAATTCTACATGCTTCTAAGTCCTTCTAGGTCAAAGTCAACCTTGGTCAACTCTGGTCAACTTTGGTCAAACCTGGTCAACTATGAGTCAACTAGTCCGTTTACTAATTTCTAGGTCATGCATACTCAAGTTTTTAAGTCATTTGGAGTTCGTTTGAGTCGATTTGGATCAAATTTGACCAAAAGTTGACTTTTGTCAACTTGGTCAACTTGTCGGCCAATTCGACCAAACCAAGCTCTAAATGACGAACCTAAATTGTCACAACACTCCCATGGTCATAAACACAAACCTACCATCACATAAGGATATATATATATATATATATATATATCACACAACCAATAATATATATATATATATATATATATATATATATATATATATATATATATATATATATATATATATATATATATATATATATATATATATATATATATATATATATATATATATATAAGTCTTTATATATATATATATTTTATATATATATATATATATATATATATATATATATATATATATATATATATATATATATATATATATATATATATATATATATATATATAATATATATATATATATAAAAATATATATATATATATATATATATATATATATATATATATATATATATATATATATATATATATATAATATATATATATATATATATAAAGACTTATATATATATATATATATATATATATATATATATATATATATATATATATATATATATATATATATATATATATATATATATATATATATATATATATATATATATATATGTGCGTATCTATTTATATATATATATATATATATTTTTTTTTTTTTGGGTGTCCTTTTTACTAGAGCTTAGGCGCGTGCGCCTAAGGAGGGGTTCGAACCCGGGCCACCCGCCCGGGGATATATATATATATATATATATATATATATATTTTTTGGGTATATATATATATATATATATATATATATATATATATATATATAATATATATATATATATATATATATATATATATATATATATATATATATAAAACTTATGCAAGGATAGTTGTGAGGGGAGTACGGACTGTTGTTAAACTCCAGAAATCTGGAATCAACAGTCCCCAACTGAAATTATACTCAAAACCACAATATATCCATATATATATATATATATATATATATATATATATATATATATATATATATATATATATATATATATATATATATATATATATATATATATATATATATATATATAGCTTACATATATATACTATTATACATAGGCCTATATATATACAACTACGTATATACTCAAATGGAAAGAAGGAAGGGTTGGTTTTGAAAAGGAAAAGCAATCCCAGACCTGGAACAAAGCATCTCAACCAAAAACTTACAACATAAAAACATACATATAGATATATATTTAAAGTATATATATACTTATATGTATATATACCTATACATAGGTAGAAAACCCATATATAGCTATAATAGATAAATAAAAAGGAAATAAAACCAACGACTCATTCCCTACAGTCCCAAATCATCATGAACGAACCGAAAACTCAGAAATTGAAGTTAAAAAGTTAAGAAATCAAAATGTACCATTTCTATTCAATTTTTGAAAGCCGAAAAACCCATTTTTGATAAATCAACCTAAATCACAAAATACTCCACAATAAATCACGAAACTTGACACACACATTAGTCTCGACATATGTGACGTGTTCGGGAACTCACGGAGTCGAAACTGTGTCTGTGTCGTGTCCGTGGAGTGCATATCGGAAAACTGATTACCGCGTGTCGAAGAGAGCGTTCTCGCTCGATTGCGCGTCATACGCACAACGAGAAGCCACAAACTCGTGCACACGGCTAGGTAGGGTCACGGGGTAGGTCTTGGATACGTCGACATGACACGAAGTCGCAGCGATGCGACGTAATGGCCCACGCACAGAGCGCGGCCTGTGTGCTCGTGCACGCTCGTGCGGTCGGTTCGCCGCTCGTGGCTCGCGCGTGGGGACACTTCGCGACTCGGGGTCAAGCCTTTGGGTATTCTAGGTATAGGGCTACGTGTCTGAACTCCAGGAACGGTCCCTCGTCGCGTTGTGTGCGCGTACGAAGAGTGTTTCAGTCCCGAATTTTAGCCGGGTGCACAGAATGGCTGAACAGTACACGACGAATAACTCCGCGCTCGCTAAACGAAACGTCGTAAAATTTTACGGGCGAGTGGGCAGAGGTTGCCCCTACGTGCTCATAAAATTTTATGCGAGATGGAGCTCTACACGTCGAGTTGTGACGCACAGACAGCAGGGCGTGCTCTGGATCTCGTGCACGCGTGTCCGTGTCCGTTCGGATGCCGAAATCGTATCGATTTCCGATTCGTCTTCACGAAAGTTGTTACAAATCATATAAGGAAGGATTTTGTGAAAATAGAATCAAAAATTAATACTTTTCAATTCTAAGTGGTATTTTGCCGAACACGTGCAACGTGAGACCGATACATGTCTGATACCGCTATCAAACGAAACCAAAATCCTACGAAACTTCATACACAGATCAAGGGTGCCTATATGGATGCAATAATGAAGAAAATTTAGGAGAAACAAAGGTAGATTAGAATTTACCTATTGAGAGTCAGAATCTCAATAAACCGAACTCCTCGAACGACGTGTCGGTCGATTCCCCTCAAGAAAATGCCTCCGTCTCCTCGTTAGTAATACTCCAGCAAATCCTCCTCTTCTAGACGAGTGCAATAAAGTTCATTTGGGGAGAAACTGTCACGTCCCGATTCCATAGAATCAATAGTCGTCCCCCGGGCGTGATGTCGCACGAACCTAAATTACGCTCGCACAATGCATAGTCATAAGGTTATCCGAAACACAACAACAAGAGAATGCGCAGAGTAAAATTGAACACACATTATAAAGAAGGAAACTTAAGCTTTATTGATAATGAACATCATTTTACATACTCGATACAAGGGAGCCGCGCGGGCTTTTTACAAACTGACTCCATTACAAAATGAACGTCGATGAGACAACCATTTCATACATTTCATCCCTTGATTACAACCAGCATTACAAAACCACCTGGGATGGCGGGAAGTCACTCCATCTGTCTTCTGGCCTTCAACAACGGAGTCTTCAAAAGAGATTCGATCCAAGCTTCGACCGCACGGACGAAGCTTCAAAACACACGAGCGTTGCCTCTCTTCACGCGGCACGCTCCTTCCGATTTATCGTACCTATAGAGAGAGCGAGGATTAGTACAATCAACATGTACTGGCGAGTGACTAATTAATTTCCAGGCTCTCATTTTGGTTCAAGAATTTAGATAAAATCATATGACTTGCTTTTAGTGATCTTTCTAGCCATCCTAGACATTTTCATACAAAGCATTTTGACGAAACATAAACCAAGCAAGTTACACTAGAATTTCCCTCAGCAGAGCGCGCCGTGCGACATAAAACTTACCATCACCTTTCCTGTTAGTTGATAATAATTTATATCATGTGTTTGATGTAGAGGTCACTGGCATTAACTAGCCATCCTGGACATAGCCTGGTAAACGGGACCCTTGCAACGCAAGTAGCGAGCTCCGATGCAAGTCCCCGTATTACCGATTGCCTATTACCCAGCTTGGCTATAACCTATTTCTTCCTAGGCCAAGTCGGTCCCGTGGCCCCGGGTTGTCGCTCGAAGAAACCATCGCCCTTGTCGACAAGTTGTCCATGACTGTGATAGGTTAACATGGTATATTTTAGGGTACCTTTGGGGCTTGTTATGTAATCGATTCATTTACTTGGTTGTTTTGCAGGCCTAAATAATTCTATCTCTTTTCTACACAACACATCTTTTTCTCTTCTAGCACATAGGACTTGTATTCTTCAAACGAATCCTTCAAATTCGATATCAATACCTGAGTTCTCATTTTGAAATAGAGGGTCGAGACGAAGGAGGTCAGCCACTCACCTTAGTATTTACTTGAGACGAGAAACTGGTTGGCCGCGCTAGACGTCGCCTACGCGATTACCTGAAATCGCACAAGCAACCGATTAGAATACTGTATGTATTATGCAAGAAGTTCGATAGGAAATGCGAGTTCGAAATGTAAGCCATTAAAACCATCGAAAACATTCACGAAAATGCATTCGGAAAACCAAAGCCAAAACCAACGCAAGCGGCGTAAAAAATAGAGCAACGAGAGGTCTCTCCCGACTCAGCCGTAGAGTCAATCCTTGAGGCGCTACCCGCTGAATATGGGACTTGGTTCCGAAGAAGCCATTCCATAACGGGGAATGGATCTTAATTCAACCGTTCCCGTTCGATCGACTCGGCCGATTCTGACCTATCGGTCCCAACCGAATCGATAGCGACAGTGTTCCTTTCTCGCGCACCCCGTGGACGGAAACGGGGCATGATGTAGGGATGAGGCACTACACCATAACCAACTAAGAAAATGTTTCATCCTTGAAACTTAAGAACAGAACCTACCTCTATAAAAATAATGAAGAAAACTTTTCCTTCATCTCTGACTCGAGTTCCCATGTCGACCCTTCCACCGCATGGTTCCTCCAGAGTACGCGAACGAGAGGGATTGCCTAATTTCACGGTAGCTTATCCTTGTGTTCTAAGATTTGAACTGGCTCTTCAACGTAGGATAAGTTGGACTTTAGCTCCAGCTGGCCAAAATCCACCACGTGGCTAGGGTCGTGCACGTACTTCCGCAGCTGAGAGACGTGGAAGACATTATGCACACCTTCAAGCACCGACGGTAGGGCAATTTTATAGGCCACTGGGGTGACCCACTCTAGTATTTCGAACGGTCCAACGAATCTCGGACTCAACTTTCCCTTTACACCGAGCCGAGTAACTCCTCGCATGGGTGACACCTTCAGGAACACGTGATCGCCCTCCAGGAACTCAAATGGGTGTCGGTATAGCTCTTTTGCTGACTCTGTACAATCTTCAGTCTTTTTCGAATTAGCTTGACCTTTTCCACAGTCTGTTCCACCAGTTCCGGGCCGAGTATCTGTCGTTCCCCGACTTCATCCCAGCAAATTGGCGATCTGTACTTCCGGCCGTACAAAGCTTCATACGGTGCCATTTGGATGCTGGACTGGTAGCTATTGTTGTATACAAATTCTGCCAGCGGTTGGTGGACGTCCCAGCTTGATTTGAAGTCAATTGCGCAGAGTCGTAGCATGTCTTCGAGAATCTGATTAACGCGATCCGTTTGGTTATCGGTCTGAGGATGGTAAGCTGAGCTGAACTGCAACTTGGTACCCACCACCGACTGAAGGGTACTCCAGAATCGTAACATGAATCATGAATCCCGATCAGAGACGATGGATACTGGAACTCCGTGCAGCCGTACTATCTTGTCAAGATAAATCTGTGCCAGACGATCAACGCTCCAAGTAACTTTGATGGCAATAAAGTACGCTGACTTGGTTAATCGATCGACGATGACCCAGATGGCGTTATTCCCCCGTGGTGTCTTCGGCTGGCCAACAATAAAGTCCATAGTGACGTGATCCCATTTCCACTCTGGAATAGCAAGGTTCTGTATCTCCCCGCCCGGTCGCTGATGCTCAGCTTTTACCTGCTGACATGCCGTGCATTGTGACACGAAGAGCGCCACATCTCTCTTCATCCCGTGCTACCAGAAGGTCGTGCTGAGGTCCTTATACATCTTGGTACTGCCTGGATGCAAGGTATATTTCGCATAATGTGCCTCCGACATTATCTCCTTTCATAGTTCTGAATCATCTGGAACACATAGTCGGCCATTTAATCTCAGCACGTCGGTCTTATCTTTCGCAAAGTCGGTCGCACTACCTGTTGAAATTCGCTCGTACATTTTTTTCAGGTATGGATCATCCTTCTGAGCGGTCATGATCTTTTCCAGCAAACTCGGCTCTAACTGCAGCTGCGCCAATCGTACATCCCTGAATCGAACCCGGAGGTCAATACCCATTTTTTCTAGATCTTGTAGTAGTCTGCGGTTGATGGATAGCGAGGCAAGATATTTTTGACTCAGCGCGTCTGCCATAATATTTCCCTTGCCCAAAGTGTAGTCGATCGTCAAGTCATAGTCTTTGATCAGTTCGAGCCAGCGCCTCTGTCGCAAGTTCAATTCCTTCTGGGTGAAGAGATACTTGAGGCTCTTGTGGTCGGTATAGATCGCACACGCCACGCCATATAGATAGTAACGCCACAATTTCAACGTAAACACAATCGCCGCTAACTCCAAGTCGTGTATAGGATAGTTCTTCTCGTGCAACTTCAACTGTCTAGAGGCGAAGGATATCACCTTGTTTCGCTGCATGAGCACACATTCCAAGCCCTGGCCTGAAGCATCGCTGAATATCAGAAAACCCTCTGGCCTATCCGAAAGTGCGAGTATAGGTGCCAAAATTAGTCGCTATTTTAGCTCCTAGAAGGAAGCTTCACAGTCATCCGACCACTCATACACGACTCCCTTTTGAGTGAGGCGAGTCAATGGTGATGCAATCTTCATAAAGTCTTTCACGAAGCATCGATAGTATCCCGCCAAACCAGGAAAGCTTCAAATCTCACTAGCAGACGCAGACCGCTTCCAATCAGCAACAGCTTCCACTTTCTTCGGATCGACTGCAATGCCTTCGGATGAAATGATGTGACCAAGAAAGAATATGCTGCTTAGCCAAAGTTCGCACTTACTCTACTTTGTGTACAACTTATTCTCTTGAAGTATCTGGAGCACGGCCCGTAGATGTTCTGCATGCTGCATCCTGTCCTTCGAGTAGACGAGAATACGTCAATAAAGACTACCATAAATTTATCAAGAAAGGGTCGAAATACCCGATTCATCAGATCCATGAAGGCGGCAGGGGCGTTCGTCAGGCCGAATGGCATCACCAGGAACTCGTAGTGGCCGTACCAAGTATGAAAGGCTGACTTTTGCACGTCGTCTGACTTGATCTTGAGTTGATGATAGCCCGAACGGAGATCAATCTTCGAAAATACCGAGACACCTTGCAGCTGATCGAATAAGTCGTCTATGCGGGGCAATGGGTACTTGTTCTGGATAGTGGCCTTGTTCAGCTCTCGGTAAATGACGCACAGACGCATGGACCCATCCTTTCTCTTTACGAACAACACGGGCGCTCCCCACGGTGAAACACTAGGCCAAATAAATCCTCTGTCGAATAACTCTTGTAACTGGACCTTGAGTTCCTTCAGCTCGGCGGGAGCCATTCTGTACGGGGCCTTGGAAATCGGTCGGGTATCAGAGAATGTATCGATGCTGAACTCGATTTTTTCGGTCGGAGGGCATGCCGGGTAGCTCGTCCGGGAACACATCGGGGAATTCTGCCACAACATCGGTCTGACCCGCGTTTGCACCATCCTGTCGCATATCTCGGACGGATGCCAAATAGCCATCGCACCCAGAATGCAGCATCCTCCGAGCGGAAATTGTCGAGATCAGCATGCAGGTCGACGATGCCTCACCACACGAAAAGCAGAATTCAGGCACTCCTGGTATGCGGAAGGTGACCGTCTTTCCGGCGCAGTCTATGGTTGCGTTGCACGGCACGAACCAATCCATTCCCAGAATGATTTCAAAGTCCTTCATGTCTAGAACTATCACGTCAAGACCGATCTTTTGACCGCCGATACAGATAATTCCGTCGGTGCAGGCTAAGTTTATGAGTATTGGTGTGCCCGAAGGTGTACTTATGCTAAGGTCGAGATCTAATGATATTACAGGAAATTTGTGCTCGGTGGCAAAGTCCGCCAATATAAAACTATGCGAAGCGCCTGAATCAAATAGTACACGAGCAGGCACATTATTGAAATTTAGTATACCTGTCACGACCGTATCTGATGTAAGCACTTCATTTCGAGTCATGGCGTAGACGCGGCCCTGGGCATTGGGGCGACGGTCTTGGCCATTTTGCGGTACGGGTTGATGGGCTCGAGGCGCTGGGCCTTGATTTCCTGGACGGTGCTGTTGGGGCGCCATTGGACGGTGCTGTTGGGGCGCCGTTGGGTTCGGCCTTCTGGTTGGATAATCAGCATGAACGTGGCCCCTCTTGCCACAGTTCCAGCATCCACTCTCTGGTATCTGGCAGTCATCGATAGTGTGACCGACATGGTGACATTGGTTGCAGTAAGCCCATGGATCACGCCCTTGATATCCGCCTTGGTGCCCATTATTTGGACGCTTCGTCACATTATTTTCTCCCGTGTGGCTAGAGCATTTGTGATTGTATGTATGCACAGCGTCGGCAGCACCTGGAGGGTATTGGCGTTCAAGACGGAGGGCGTGGTTGAGAGACTCCTCCATCGTTTTGTATTGTGGAACAGACACATGGATGTAAATAGATGGTCGTAGACCTACTTCGAACCGTTGATCACGACTCGCCAAGGAGGACAGGAATTCTCCAGTAAATTTGGCTTACTTATTGAACTCTGCTGTATACTGCCGCACCGTCATATTCCCTTGCCTTAGCTGCATAAATTCATTTTCCTTCTCTTGTCGAACGACTTCAGGGAGGTACTCGATCTCGAACGCCTCCCGAAAGGTGGCCCAAAAAATTGTAGGTATCTTGTTGTCGCGTCTGATCGCTCGCTTTTGCACGGCCCACCAGTCGTGTGCGTTCAATCGAAGTAGAAGTTGAGCGCATGCGACTTTCTTGGACTCTTCGACACCCAGAAGCTCGAATTTATCTTCTAACTCCTCCAACCAGTCGATCGCCACGGAGGGATCTTCTGTGCCGTTGAAGGAAGTACGACAGCTTTTTATGAATTTTGACACGTCGAAGTTGGAACTTCTCGGTGTTGCAGGTGTAGGCTCGGGTACCTCCGGTTCGACTTCACTTTGTCTGGCCGTAGGCTCGGTTACGGCATGGGTTGTCGCAGAGATGTTGTTGTTGGTCGCAACTATCTGAACAATCCGCTGAAGAGTATCAAGCTGCTTCTGCTGCAACTTGAATTGTGCATCGAATCGGGCCTCGAACTGAGTCTGGCGTGCCTTCGTCTGCCGTCGATGTTGCTCATTCAGGTATTGATTCTTCTGAGCTTGTTGTTGTTGCGCTTCCAGCATATGCAATATCCTTTCCATGGCGTCGTTAGAGGGTCCGGGCCTCGAGCTACTCGAGCCGCTCGATGCACTTTCTTCGTTCGCCGCCACGTTCACCGCCGCACCTTCTGGGAGTTTGAAAGCAAAATACATTAGTCACAAAACTTATTACGGACTCACTCGTATGGAACGACATATCTCATCGACATGAGACCAACGATTTTGAGACGGGAAACTCGACACTGGAGGCCAAGGACGTAAAGCCGTGCTCTGATACTATTATGTCACGCCCCGATTCCATAGAATCGATAGTCGTCTCCCGGGCGTGATGCCGCGCGAACCTAAATTGCGCTCGCACAAGGCATAGTCATAAGGTTATCCGAAACACAACAACAAGAGAATGCGCAGAGTAAAATTGAACACACATTATAAAGAAGGAAACTTAAGCTTTATTGATAATAAACATCATTTTATAGACTCGATACAAGGGCACCGCGTGGGCTTTTTACAAACTGACTCCATTACAAAATGAACGTCGATGAGATAGCCATTTCATACATTTCATCCCTTGATTACAACCAGCATTACAAAACCACCTGGGTTGGCGGAAAGTCGCTCCATCTGTCTTCTGGCCTTCAACAGCGGAGTCTTCAAAAGAGATTGGATCCAAGCTTCGACCGCACGGACGAAGCTTCAAAACACACAAGCGTTGCCTCCCTTCACGCGGCACGCTCCTCCCGATTTATCGTACCTGTAGAGAGAGCGAGGATCAGTATAATCAACATGTACTGGCGAGTGACTAATTAATTTCTAGGCTCTCATTTTGGTTCAAGAATTTAGATAAAATCATGACTTGCTTTTAGTGATCTTTCTAGCCATCCTAGACATTTTCATATAAAGCATTTTGACGAAACATAAACCAAGCAAGTTACACCAGAATTTCCCTCGGTAGAGCGCGCCGTGCGACATAAAACTTACCATCACCTTCCCTGTTAGTTGATAACAATTTATATCAAGTGTTTTATGTGGAGGTCACTGGCATTAACTAGCCATCCTGGACATAGCCTGGTAAATGGGACCCTTGCAACGCAAGTAGCGAGCTCCGATGCAAGTCCCTGTATTACCGATTGCCTATTACCCAGCTCGACTATAACCTGTTTCTTCCTAGGCCGAGTCGGTCCCGTGGCCCCGGGTTGCCGCTCGAAGAAACCATCGCCCTTGTCGACAAGTTATCCATGACCGTAATAGGTTAACATGGTATATTTTAGGGTACCTTTGGGGCTTGTTATGTAATCAATTCATTTACTTGGTTGTTTTGCAGGCCTAAATAATTCTATCTTTTCTACACAACACATCTTTTTCTCTTTTAGCACATAGGACTTGTATTCTTCAAGCGAATCCTTCAAATTCGATATCAATACCCGAGTTCTTATTTTGAAATAGAGGGTCGAGACGGAGGAGGTCAGCCACTCACCTTAGTATTTACTTGAGACGAGAAACTGGTTGGCCGCGCTAGACGTCGCCTACGTGATTAACTGAAATCGCACAAGCAACCGATTAGAACACTGTATGTATTATGCAAGAAGTTCGATAGGAAATGCGAGTTCGAAATGTAAGCCATGAAAACCATCGAAAACATTCACGAAAACGCATTTGGAAAACCAAAGCCAAAATCAACGCAAGCGGCGTAAAAACAGAGCAACGGGAGGTCTCTCCCGACTCAGCCGCATAGCCAATCCTTGAGGCGCTACCCGCTGAATATGGGACTTGGTTCCGAAGAAGCCATTCCATAACGGGAAATGGATCTTAATTCAACCGTTCCCGTTCGATCGACTCGGCCGATTTCGACCTATCGGTCCCGACCGAATCGATAGCGACATTGTTCCTTTCTCACGCACCCCAGTGGACAAAAATGGGGCACGATGTAGGGACGGGGCACTACAGAAACGGACTCCGAATGAAGAAACTAGAATTTTTGGAAGGAGGAGAAATTTTAGGGTTTCACTTGTGGAGGCTATGCTTCACAAATGAATGAGAGAGGGGGAGGGTACTGCTGTGGCCGGCCATATGGGGGTTTCTAGGGTTAGGGTTTCACATGGGCCAACTCCCTCAAGTTTTAATAAGGCCCAAGTCACAAAGGCTTAAAAAGGCTATATGCAAAAAGGCTTAATCATCCAAAAGCCATCTAAATTGGACCCAAGCCCTAAATAAATTCTAATAGATAAAAAATAAATTCTAAGACATGGTTAGGCTCCTATAGAAAGTCCACTAAGGTTAAACCAGTTGCTAGCACAACACAAGTCAAAATATCTAGAAAAATCACAAAATGGCCAAAATGGCTAAAATGACTAAAATACCCTTTCTATGAAAAAGCGGATGCTACAGAATGCTAATAGTGCACAACTTCTTAAATATTATTTCGCGTAATTAGAAGCATATTATATATTTTTTATATAATCATTAAGTTACTTGTATAAATATTTTAAAAACTATTTTAGAGATAAATAAATTATCTACTCGGTTAAAAAAAACTCAAAATTTTAAATCTATTTTAGAGATAAGTCGCTTAGTTTTGTTCATTTCAAAATAAACATTCATCTGTATACGGTATATAAATCAATTTTAGAGATAAGATCTCAATTTTAAATTTATTTTAGAGATAAGTCTCTCAAGTTTGTACATTTCAAAAGAAATAAACCTTCATTTATATACGTTATATAAATCTATTTTATAGATAAGTCTCTCAATTAAATTTATTTTAGAGATAAGTCTTTCAATTTTGTCCATTTCAAAAGAAATAATCCTTCATCAATATACATATTATAAATATATTTTAGAGATAAGTCTCTCATTTTAAATCTATTTTAGTGATAAGTCTCTTAATTTTGCTCATTTTAAAATAAACCTTCATCTATATGCGGTCTATAAATCTATTTTAGAGATAAGCCCTAACAATTTCCAAGACGGTCAAAAAATTTGATGTCCTAAAAAAAATATGCTGTACAACATATTGTTTTAGGACTGTCAATTTTTTTACAGTCCTATAAATTGAAAGGAATGTCAAACATTTCTACAGTCCTGACAACATTCATGACTGGAAATTTTCTATAGTCCTGAGTCTTCCCAGCCGTGACTGTGTTGGAATGTCTTACTTCAAAATTCATGGGTTCAAAATTTTAAAATCGTACAAAATTTTCAAATCCCTCCCAACCTATTTCTCCAAACCACATTCCAATCATGTCTATGACATCAAAATTTCAGCATCGACCATTTTGATTTTTTGTTTTGTTTTTGGTGTTGTCAGTGCTAATAAATGATGTAGAAGTTTTTGCATCGGATCAAGCTCGTCGGTAGAAACATGATGAGGAGAAGGAGGAGGAAAATAAATTTAGGTTTGAGAGGGCTTGAAGAGAAGGGTTTTGTGAAGATAGAGGTGGTGGAGAAAAATGAGTTTAGTTTTGAGAAGAGAGAGAGTGAAAATTAGAAATGAATATGTTTGAAATAGTTTCGGGAGGGAGGAGGGATTGGGGGGTGGGCAACCCTTAGTAAGAAATGGGTTATCCTGAGTAAACATTTCTCTAAACTGGGCTAGCCCCAATCCAAGGATAGCTATGAGTAAAGAATGAAGTGCCTTATAATTTATCATTTTATGACAACCCATTTTTTGTTTTATTTATAAGTTTGCCATCGAAAAAATTTACTCGGGACAACTCAATTTTTTTAGGACTGTTAAATTTTTTGGCAGCCCTAAATCTTTAGGACTATCAATTTTTGACAGTCCTCGATGACGACGAGGACTATCACGACCTGCTTTCATTTTTTCTGGATACGAGTCGGACACACCTAGCCTACGCTGTTGTAAACAACGGTAATAAGCTGTCTATACCTCATAAATCATTGGCTCAATCACAAAACTAGAAAACGAAAAACAATACAGCACACACTCACACGATCACCAGTCCACATCATCCTTTTTAGTACATCATGCATGTCCAAATCTCTGGAGACAAATCCGATAATCCCTATTATCATCAATATACATATGTAATATTTATACATTTATAACATCTGGTACATTAAAATCTATTCTAATATGCTAGAGTCTTCCATAAGCTTCCAGAAGTCATCGTCTAATCTAGTGCCATCCACATACTCTTATCCTAGTCTAATATGTCAACGATCTAGTCAGAAAAGGAGCAAAGGACAATCCATACAGTAAAACAAGTACAATATATGCACAAGTAAAGATGCCATGAACATGACTAATCTGAATCACCTGAGATGCATAATCTACTGAAACAAGAAGATGATGACTCGTGATTTGAAATACTTACTAAATATGTGATCGACCGGACATATACATGACTAAAGGTATGATGTAACCACACATGCACAGGTGTGTGACTAGGCTATCCATATGACCTAACTAACAACTTGGCTTTGATCACATATCCGTAAGCATTTTTTTCTCCCCCAAATTATATGAACAAGAGCATACGATAAGTACCGGAACCATAACTCAAAGTACTAGAAGCACATGATCAAGCTGTGTAAAGAACGTGTCCAACATGTAACAAGTCACAACATGAAGTAGATGTAACAAAGTCATGAAAGTACTTGCCTTTTATCGGAGGTTGCAAATGTCTCTAAGTCAACCTATAAATGGTTAAGAACCAATTAGATTCTATTTGGCAAAATACCTGAAATATCCTAGCATATTCTACAAACTAATATCTGTTTACTAGATCTACCCAAATATTAGAGAAATATATATAATTAATTAATTAGCCAAAATTTTAATTATTTAGGAAAACCAATAATTAATAAGTATGAACAAAATTAACTAACTAATAATAAAATTAATAACTAACTAACTACTAATAAAATAACGAATTTATTAACTAAGAATTAAGAAAATATAATAGCACAACATTTACAAAATATGGCTAATTAAAATAAAATATATTAACTAAACAAAATTAACCAATTTAACTAATTAAAATTTAATATCAAGCACCAGCCCAACCCAGCCTACCCGGGCTTCTGGGCATGGCCCCAATCCACAACTTTCTTCTATCTCTTTTCCTTAATCTTTCCTAGCCTAATAGGCTCAGTCCGGCCTAGCTTATTGACCAGTAGGCTGAAGACCACACCTATATGCCTATATCCCATGCTCTTAGAGGAGAGAGAAAGAGCAAATGCTCTTGAATAGTCCAATAGGTCGAAGAAGAAGAAAATAAAGGAGGATAAGATTGAGCTTACATCTGTCGAGAAGATGCATCTACGGCGATGCTAGGTTCATTCCTAGCGGCGTTGGGCTCCCGCGATTCAAATTCGGGCGGTGCCGACGAGATATGGGTACCGACTTATCACAAGGCTTGAGGAAGCCGTCGGAAGAAGACATGCTTAGGCAAATCGGGTCCAATTGGCGGGCGAGATGATCAGGCGACTACGACGACTACGGGGACTACTGGATCGAGTCCTGCTGGCACAACACTCGATGGCAGTTGCAGAAACTTCAGATCTGGAGAGAAGGCTAGGACTCGACGGGCACTGATCGAAGGTTTGCCTGACCCAGTACTCACAGGTGCGAGGTGACACGGTAGAATGGTCACAAGTGGCACCGGTGCTCGAAAGAGAGTGGTGGCGAGGCTGTGGGTAGTGGAGGTGATAGGGTTCTAGCAAAGAAGAAGCTTGGGTCGAGAAAGGAATTGGGGATGCCGCTGGTGGTAGCGGCGCTGCGATGACGCTGGTCGACCACCAGGACACTGTAGTGCCTTGTCCCTACATTATGCCCCATTTCTTATCTACGGGGTACGCGATAAAGGAATACTGTTGCTATCGATTTGGTCGGAACTGATTGATGGGGATCGATTGAACGAGAATGATTGAATTAAGATCCTTCTACTGCCAAAATATGACAGTTTAGCGACGTCTAGAAACGTCGTTAATCACACTAATTATGTCACTAATATAAATTAGCGACATATCTAGCGACGTTTTTAACAGGTCGTCGAAAATATGGTCACAGATTAAAAATTTGTCGTTGTTCGTCGCAACCTTTAAAATCAGCGACGTATGGAGGACTTCGCTAACACGTTGCAAGCTTAAAAATCAGCGACGTGTTTAGCGACGTCGTTTTCAGATTAGCGACGTCATGGACACCAAGATAGCGACGTTTTGATACACGTTGGCGACGTACTACTCCGTCGCTGATCGTCGCTAAACGTCGCAGTACATCGCTAAATTTACAGAAAAATAAAAAAATAAAATACAGTTTCTAAAATCCTGCACACAAATGTCAATAGCTCCCAAACTGCATACACATACACATATCACACACATACACTGTAAACACATCACACACAGGAACAAATGATGTCACACATCACACACATACACTGTAAACACTGACACATATCAGAAACATTCATAGAACTAAGTACATGTCCAACAAAGTAAATATCATGCAGAGTCAAATATAAATGATATGTAACAGAGTCAAATAAACATGAGACCGAGTCAAATAAAAAATGAACTAAGTGTACCCATGCCCATAGGGCCAATACATTCAAAGATGATAAAAAAACTACTGGATCACTACTACGGATCCATAGGAGAGCGCTGCTGCACATCTGAGATAATATGTACTCATACTACTGCTATGTAAGCTACACCACAGGGGCAGGAGGAGGCAGTCCAATGCCTGGAGTCGGCGCCGTCGATGATGCCAGAGGAGGAGGAGGCAGTACAACGTCTGGAGTCGGCACCGTCGATGCTGACATACCAAGAGGGCGTATCTGCTCCAGCTCTCGCAGTCGCTCAGCATGTGTAAAAAGGGTAGCCACCATCCTTTGAGAACTATCCTCAATAGACGCATGTATCTGCGAAAGTGAGGCATACATGGTCCTATGTGATGCCTCCAGATCGATCTGTCTGCGCTTTATAGACTCGACCATTGTCTGCAAGCTGCCAGCTGTAGTCTCCTAGAGAGTCCAGAGCTCATGAATACTACGCTCGAGCGTATCAATCAGTCCGATGATCGTTGGATCGTCGCTCTTCGGCACGGATCGGGGATGCTCAGAAATCCTCTTTAGCAACTCGTCACACAGTTCAGCAAACTGACGACCAATCTCTTGATCTCATGACGACGTCTACGAAGCTGGAGAGTGCGTAGTGACAGAAGGGGCCCTGGATGACTCTGAAGCCAAATAGGTGCCGTAGGATCCTGTACCGTAGTACGTACCCTTCTGCAGACCACCAACGACGTTCATCCAGAGCTCGTCCGACGATGGATCTGTAGACGGCTGGAAGGAAGTACCAGCCCCTGCCTCTGCTGCCGTACTACCAGCCGCCTCCATTTGTAGCCTAACAAACTCGGCCTAGAAAAGTGTTTTCTAACGTCTAAGTATTTGCTAACGTCTATATAGATATTTATTTCCATGTTTTTTAAATTATAGTAAATTTAAGGGTAAGGAATAGAACATACATATGTTTGTGTGGCCCTCTCATCGATAAACTCACCGGCCCTCTGATGGGTGACCAGGAAGACGGTCACAATGTTGGCATCCTCACCCTTTTTACCTGTTAAAATATATTGTTTCTTATTAATATTGAATATTTTATCCAACTATATTTCAAATAATGTATTTAAAGAAACGTACCAGACGACGGAAATGCTCCGTCATAGGAATGAGCCACCACACCACTTACTTGCGCTCGACCGCGTGACCTTGGCCTTTTCGGACCGTTCCTGGTACCTGGGCTCGACGAATCTTACCTTCATCACAGTCCACTGCTCAGGCGTGATCCAACCATGGATCCGTTTTCCGGCGCGATCACGAGACTTCTGGTCGTGGATCGTATCATGGATGAGCTTGCCGACGACAACAGAAAACTGAGACTCGATCTTCGTCGTCTGGTGTGGTGGATAGAAATAGGTCCTCTACAAGAAGTAAAATAGAGAGAGTTATATAATATACACAAATGATTATTAAAATTAAAAATAAACATATTTTTTACATTGAAGTGGGCCAACCGAAAGGCCTTCCTATCTTCGGGAGCATCTGAGTAGTTAATCCAAGGCCCACCATAGTCCTGCCTCAGAAATAATCCCAGCTGTTTCTGTACTACAGGAGGCCGATATCTATACAATAATAAATTTCATGAATATATATGTACATATAATAATTTGAGAAATATATATTAACTAATTAACTTACTTCGTAGGCCCGTCCGTCCAACCTTACATTACGCGGATCTGAAGCAAAATCAGGATACATTCGATCAAAGTTCTTATTCCATGCTTCTCCATCGGATGGGTGATCCAATACTCCTTCAATCTGTTCTCGCCTGTGCCAACTCATATTTTCGGTAGTCTCTTTCATCATAAATAATCTCTGCAATCGCGATATTAATGGCAAGTAGTGCATTGAATCGGTCGGCCATCTTGCACCGGTAGACCTCCCTGTACTAGTTGCCTTATAGCGATCAGTACCACAAAATCTGTACACATCTGCGTCCTTGTCGTCTTTGTAGTACCACATGCACCCATTGCGCAAGAATCAATTTTCTCGTATCCCATCCAGAGCGATCTCACCATCCTCTTAGACCAATATAAGTCTTTAGGTGACTTAGCACCCGCCGGCAAGATCTCTATAATCAACTCCATCACTCGATTGTAGCATTCTTGTGACATATTGAAATCTAACTTAGTGCTCAACAGTCTTGTAACCACCTCCAACGGTGAATGATCCTCCTCACAACCAGGATACATCGGAGTCCTTGCATTCTTCGACAACTCTATGAACTTTGCAGCATCGACATTCGGTGCCTCCTCAGTTGCATCATGATTATCCGGAACGAAACTAGGCCTCGAAGCGTCGAAAACCATGTTCACACACCCGTCGTCGTATGCATGATTATTCGAAACGAAACTAGGCCCCACATGCATAT
>JANAVB010012605.1:0-165000 GCA_029216955.1 Iris pallida | reverse complement strand
ATTTTTATGTGATTGTCGGGCCAAGTGGATAGCCTGTCTTGTAACTTTCCCAAGCCGATCACATAACGCTCTAATAATTTATGGCACATTTTATATTTATTTTATCACATCATATATCCTGCTCAGTTCTACATTCAGTACTTTTCTTATTATGTTATGATATTCAGTACTCACATGTTCTATATGATCTTATGCTAAACCTTGATTGGAGGCTAAGTTCTGTTCGGGAGAAGGGTTACAACCCCGATCCTTATTTGGTTTACGGGTTGTAACTCGGCTTCCGAATAGCTCCCAAGTCATCCTATATCTTTGTCTTGTATTTTATTATAATTGTCTCTTATAGAATTTGTCAATTCATATGGAACTGCTGTTAGTGTTTGTACTTGCTTATTTTTCTGATAGGATACCGTTGATATATTACAGATGATTCTGAGGCAGACTGCTCGACCTACTATGGGGTCGAGAAAGATGGAGACTTAGTCCAGGACTGTGGCCTGTTAGTTGAGCCACTAGACTTTGCACACCCAGAGTAGTATAGCTTAGTTAGGTTTGCCTGGACTGCGATCCAGCTAGTGCTTTCAGACTGTAGTATTCTATATTATATTTTGTGACTCTGTGATGTTGTTTATATTTTTCAGCTGTGTTGGATCCTTAACTCATTTCCTGTTTTTACTTCTATCATATTTCTATTTCGTACTATCTATCCTAGTTTTATCTTGTGATTGAGTTATGCCATATTATATTCCTCCGTACGGAGATGACAGGTACCTTTATACTGTTTAGTTATAGTATTTACAAACAACCTATACAGCGTTCTACTACTGATTCTGCGGCATAGGCTGGACGTACCCACGTGCTCGTGCCCCTAATCAGGGTGCGGGTCGTGACAGGGGAGAGGAGGGAAGACGGTCGTCGTCGACTGAGAGAGGGGGGTCGGTCGTCGAGAGAGGTCGAGAGAGAGAATTTACGAAATGGGGGAAAAAGAAATTTCGATCTGACCTAAGTTAAAATATTAGCGACGTAACTATTTTACGTCGCTAAACGTCGCTAAAGAAGCAGCCGGCGATGTGTTTTAAATCACGCCGCTAAACGTTGCTTAAAAACTTAGCGACATAATCTAGATACGTCACTAACAAATGCGTACGACGACGTGGTTTAAATTACGTACTAAGTGCCGCCATATTAGCGACGAACAACGACGTTTAGTGTCAAAATTTTCCCAAAATTAAGTTTTGGTCACTAAGCGTCGGTGTACATCGCTAATATTTTAACATTAGCGACGTATAGTTACGGAGTCGCTAATTCCGTCGCTAATATGAGCTATTTTGGTAGTGTTTCCTTGTTATGGAATGGCTTTTTTCGGAATCAAGTCCCATATTTAGCGGGTTGCACCTCGAGGATGGACTCTGCGGCTGAGTCAAAAAAGACCTCCCGTTGCTATGCTTTTCATGCCGCACTTGTATCTTTGGCGTTGGTTTTTTGAATGCATTTTCGTGAATGTTTTTGATGGTTTTATGGCTTGCGTTCTTCGAACTTTTTATTTCGTTCGAACTCATTGAATAGGGCAGTATTCTGATCAGTTGCTTATGCGATTTTAGGTGATCGCATTGGCGCCGTCTAGGCACAACCAACCGGTCTCTCACCTCAAGCAAAATCAAAGTGAGTGACTGACCCTTCTTTTCCTTTTGACCTTCTTGCCTCAAACAAATCGATGCTATAAATACGAATAAAATGTTAGCCATAGATGCACGGACACAAAGGCTTATTTTCATGTAACTGTCGCATGATTTACTTGTGTACATAATTCTTAGAGCTATTACATGCTTTCTTTTACATATATGCCATAGAACTGTGTTACACCATATTGATGCTATGAATAAATGTCGTAATGGTAAGGCAGAATACGTTGAATTGGGTTAAATCTTATGATGTTTGTTGACCATGCTTGAGTAAGTAACTTAGTTTTATACGATCATAGACAACTTGTGTACAAGGGTTAGGTTCCTCGAACGGTATCCCGGAGGCCACGGGATCGATTCGGCCTAGGAGGAACCTGGATAGCTGTGTTGGGTGTTGGCACTGGTCATTCAGAAAATTTCCAATGGGTTCACAACCGCGCTGGAAGGGTCGTCGTCTAAACCAAGCTATATCGTCCAGGATGGATAGATGTGCCAGTGAACTTCACTTAAAGAACGTGCAATTTTTGTTAGCTATGATAACAATTGATAGGAAAGAACATGGTAAGTTCATGCTGCAACGACATGCTCTGACATGAGTAAGTTTTATGGTAATTTACATCTGCTTATGCCTACTGAGATTTGTTCATAAAATTTACTAGGATGGCTAAAAGAATCAATTATATCAGATAACTTCTTGAACCAAATGAGAGCTTGAATTTAAATTAGTCACCCACCAGTATATATGAACATACTGATCTTCGCTCTCCACAGGTGCTCCGAATCAACCAGGACGTGCCACTTAGCTGAAGGCGATGTTCATGTTTTTGAAGCTTCGTTCGTGTGCCAAAGGCTTTTATTGAACCCTTTTGAAGACTCTCTACATCAGTCCAAGAAAGATGGCGCGACTCCCTACCATTCCAGGTGGTTTATAATTAGTGGTTGTATAAAAGGGAATGTAATGTATGGAGTGACTATCTTGTCATCGTTCGTTTTGAGTCAAATTGTAAGCTCGCATGGTTTCAAGATATAATCGAGTCATGTAAATAATGTACATTATCAATAAAGTAAAGTTTCTTCTATATCATATATGTTGTTTAATTTCTCTGCGTACTCTCTATGTTGTTGTGTTTCGGATAACCTTATGACTTGCCTAGTGTGGATGCAACTTAGCTTCGCATGGCATCACGCCCGGGGGATGACTATCGATTCTACAGAATCGGAATATAACATAATGGTATCAGAGCACGGCTTTATGTTGTTGGCCTTCCGTCTCGAATGTTGAACTTTAACCTCGTGTCGATGAGATGAGTTGTTCCATACAGTGAGTCCATAATATTTTCAGAAATTAATGAGAGTTGTCTTCTTATTTCAGAAGTTACGGAACCTGCGGCAGTGAACGAAGCGAGCTCTTCTAGTAGCTCGAGTAGTTCTGAAGCCGGGCCTTTCGACAACCCTTTGGGGAGGATGCTGCATATATTAGAAATGCAACAGAGATAGGCCGCAGCACACCAACATGAAAGCAAAACTCTATGCCTATAATCTGAGAGACGATAGGCCCAATTCGAAGCTAGGTTCGAAGTGCAGTTCAAGCTTCAACAACAGCAGCTTGATACGCTACAGCAACTAGTACAAACAGTGGTGGCCAACAAAAATTTTGCAACGACCCGTACAATCGAACATGTGGTACGACCTACTGAAGTCGCACCAAAGGAGCCCATGCCTCAGCCTACGTCGTAAGAGAATAACATCTTCGACATCACCAATTTCAAGAAGGTGTTTCGTAATTCCTTCTCTGGCACTGAAGACCCTTTCTTTCGATCGATTGGTTAGAAGAGATCGAAGACAACTTCGAGCTCCTCGACATCGAAGAAACAAAGCAAGTCGCTTATGCTCAACTTCAAATTCGGTTGAACACGCACGACTGGTGGACCGTGCAGAAACAAGCGATCCGTCACGATGATTCAACCGCACCAATCCCTTGGGCTACTTTCTGTACGACATTCGAAGTCGATCACCTACCAGCGGTGATCCGTCAGGCGAAGGAAATGAGTTTATACAGCTGAAGTAGAAAAATATGACGATGCATCAGTATGCTATAAAATTCAACAAGCTGGCCCGATTCGCGGGTGTCTATCTGCCAACAGCGGTAAATCGAGCACGAAGATTCAAAGCAGGCCTGAGGCCTTCCATTTCTGCCCATGTGACTATGTCCGAATACCAAACAATGGGTGAGTCACTCAACTATGCCCTTCGCCTCGAGCCTCAATATCCTCTAGTCGTTATCGGCACTGTGCATACCTACAATCACAAATGCCATAGCCATACGGGAGGTAACAATGTAACCAAGCGTCAAAAAAATAGCCACCAGGGCAGATACCAAGGGTAGAACCAGGGACCTCGCTGCACCAAGTGCGGTAGCAATATACATCACACAAATGACTACGAAGTTCACCTGGGAGGATGCTACAAATACGGTCGCAGAGGCCACTACCGAAGGGACTGCCAACGAAGACCAAACACCCCTCAATATCAGCCCCAAAAAAATTAAAGTCTAGCACCTCGAGCTCCCCATCCAGCCCAGCAAAATAGCCAAGACTGTTGCCCTAATGCCTAAGGACGCATCTACAGTATAACCCGGGATGAAGCATTCACATCTGACATAATTGTGATTGGTATAATTCTCTGCAATAACAAACATACTCGTGTACAGTTTGATTCAGGTGCTACACATAGTTTCATATCGGCAGATTTTACCAAAGAGCACAAATTTTTCGTGACACCTCTAGGCCTTAACCTTAGTGTTAGCACACCGTCGGGCACACAATTGCTTACACACACAGGCTGCAGAGACAAAATCATCTGTATTCGAGCTAAGAAAATATATTTAGAAGCGATAGTTCTAGATATCAAGGACTATGACATCATATTGGTGATGGATTGGCTCGACGCTTGCAAAGCCACCATCGACTATGCTGGAAAGACAGTCACCTTCCTCCTGTCGGAAGAGACCCAGTATTCTGGCTGTATTGATGTCCTACATGGTGATCTCTGCGATATCTGCTCAGAGGATGCTGCATTTCGGCTGTGAAGGCTACTTGGCTTTCGTGTGCGACATGCGATAGGATGGTGCAAATGTAGAATAGACTGACGTTGTAGCAGAATTCTTCGACGTGTTTCCGGAAGAGCTACCTGGCATACCACCCGATCGAGAGATTGAGTTCACCATCGACACATTTCCCAACACCTGCCCGATTTCTAAAGCTCCGTATAAAATAGCCCCTACAGAACTGAAGGAACTCAAAGTGCAGTTGCAAGAGCTACTCGACAAAGAATTCATACGGCCTAGCATCTCGCCATGGGGAGCCCCAGTATTGTTCGTAAAGAAGAAGGATGGGTCGATGCGTCTCTACATAGACTATCACGAGCTCCATAAAGCCACCGTCTGGAATAAAAACCCCCTGCCCCGCATCGATGTCCTTTTTGATCAACTATAAGGTGCCTCAATGTTTTCGAATATTGATCTTCGATCGAGTTGCCATCAACTCAAAGTCAAGTCGGATGACGTACCGAAGTCAGTCTTTCACACTCGTTACAGCCATTACAAGTTCTTGGTGATGTCGTTTGGCCTAACGAATGCCCATGCCACCTTCATGGATCTTATGAATCGGGTATTTTGTTTGTTCCTCGATAAATTCGTAGTAGTCTTCATAGATGATATTCTCGTCTATTTGAAGGATAGAGTGTAATACGTACAGCATCTGCAGACCGTACTTCAAAACCTTCGTGATAACCAGTTGTATGCGAAGCGACAAAAATGTGAATTTTAGCTAAGTAGTGTATCATTTATTGGGCACATCATCTCCGTTGGAGGCATATCCGTTGATTTGAAGAAAGTTGAAGTTTGATTGGAAATGGCTCGCATCAGTCAATAAGATTCAAAGATTCCTCGGCTTGACGGGATATTCATGAAAGACTTTGCGAAGAACACCTCTCTTTTTGACTCGTCTCACTCAGAAAGGAGTCACATTTGAATGTTCAGACGACTATGAAGCTTTCTTCTAGGATTTAAAACAGCAGCTCGTCTCAGCCCAGATACTCGCACTTTCAGAAGGGACCGAGGGATTTCAGATCTTCAGCGATGCTTCCGGCCAGGGCTTGGGGTGTGTGCTCATGCATCGAAATAAGGTGATATATTTTGCTTTCCGATAGCTGAAGCCGCACGAAAAGAACTATTCCCACCCATGACTTGGATTTGGCGGCGATTGTATTCATGTTAAAACTATGACGTCGCATGCAACATTTACATGGATCACAAGAGCCTCAAGTATCTCTTTATCCAAAAGGAGCTGAACTTGCGATAGAGGCGCTAGCTAGAACTAATCAAAGACTATGACTTAACGATTGACTACATGCCCGGCAAAAGAAATACGGTGGCCGTGCATTGAGTAGAAAATACATAACCTCGCTATCCATCAACGACAGTCTACTGCAGGACTTATAGGAAATGGACAGGAGCTAAAATGACACCGTTGCGGCTAGAATCGTGCTTGTTAGAAAATATCAAGTCCGCTTATAAGGACGATCCATACCTGAAGTAGATGCAAGAGCTTATTTCAATGGGTAAGGCGACCGACTTTGCGGAAGACACCGGAGTGTTGCGAGTAAAGGGTCGGCTATGCATACCGGAGGACTTAGAACTAAGAATGAAAATATTATTGGAGGCACACCACACGAAATATTGATTGTATCCCGATAGCATGAAAATGTATAAGGACCTCCGTGCAATCTTTTGGTGGCACTGCATGAAGAAGGGTGTGGCACTCTTCGTATCGTAGTATATGACCTGTCAGTAAGTTAAAGTAGAATAACAGAGGCCTGGCGGAGAGATACAAAACCTCACCATACCAGAGTAGAAGTGGGAGCAAATAACCATGGACTTTATTGTTCGCATACGAAAGATGCCGTGCGGGAACAATACCTTCTGGGTCATCGTCGACTGACTAACCAAGTGAGCGCACTTTATTGCCATCAAAGTTATTTGGAGCGTCGATTGACTGGCTCAAATTTGCCTTAAAGAGATAGTAAGACTGCACGGAGTTCCAGTATCCATCATCTTTGATCAAGATGGACGGTTCTTGTCACGCTTCTAGGAAAGCCTTCAGTCGGCCATGGGGACTAAATTGAAGATTAGCACTGCTTATCATCCTCAAACCGACGGCCAAACAGAGAGAGTGAATCATATTCTTGAAGACATGCTACAGCTCTGTGCGATTGGCTTGAAGTGAAGCTAGCACCGTATGAAGCATTGTACGGGCAGAAGTACAGATCATCTATTTGCTGGGATAAAGTCGGGGAGCGGCAGATTCTTGATCCGGAACTGGTAGAGCAAACTATGGTAAAGGTCAAACTTATAATAGAGAGATTGAAGATGGCTCAAAGTTGATAGAAGAGCTACGAGAACATCCATCGACGACCACTCGAGTTCCTGGAGGGCGATCATGTTTTTCTAAAGGTGACGCCTATATGGGAAGTCATCAAGTTTGGAGTTAAAGGCAAGCTTACTCCAAGATTTGTGGGTCCCTTCCAAATATTGAAGTGAGTCGCCTTAGTAGCTTACCAAATCGCCTTGCCACCTGTGCTATCAGATGTGTATGATATCTTCCATGTCTCACAACTATGGAAGTATATGTATGATCTGAATCACGTAGTAGATTTTGGTCTGTTGGAGCTGAAGGCAGACTTATCATATATGGAAGAACCGGTCCAAGTCTTGGAGTGCAAGGACAAGCTAGTTCAAAATCGTATGATCCCCCTCGTTTGTGTTCTTTAGAGGAACCATTCGGTCGAAGAGTCGACCTGCGAACTCGAATCTGAGATGAAGGAAAAGTTTTCTTTTTTTATTTTCCTAGCGGTAGGTTCTCTTCATAAATTTTGAGGACAAAACTTTTTCTTAGGTTGTTATGGTGTAGCACCCCATACCTATATCGTGCCCCATTTCTTGTCCACAGGATGTGCGATAAAGGAACAATGTCGCTATCGATTTGGTCAAAACCGATTGATCGGGATATATTGAATCGATTGAACGGGACTGATTGAATTAAGATCCTTTCCTCTTTATGGAATGGCTTCTTTGGAATCAAGTCCTATATTCAGCTGGTTGTGCCTCAAGGATGGAGTCTACGGCTGCATCGGAAGAGACCTGCCGTTGCTGTGCTTTTTATGCCACACTTACTTCTTTGGCTTTGGCTTTTTGAATGCATTTTCGTGAATAATTTCAATGGTTTTCATGGCTTGCATTCTTCGAACTTCACTTTTCATATCGAACTCATTGAATAAGGCAGTATTCTGATCAGTTGCTTATACGATTTTAGGTGATCGCATTGGTGCCGTCTAAGCACAACCAACCGGTCTCTCGCCTTAAGCAAAATCAAAGTGAGTAACTGACCCTTTTTTTCCTTTTGACCTTCTTGCCTCAAACAAATCGATGCTATAAATATGAATAAAATGTTAGCCGTAGATGCACGGTCACAAAGGCTTATTTTCATGTAACTATCGTGTGCCTTGCTTGCGTACATAATTCTTAGAGATATTATATGCTTGCTTTTACATATATTCCATAGAACTATGTTACCAATATAGTTGCTATGAATAAATGTCGCAAAGGTAAGACGGGATACGTTGAAATGGGTTAAATCTTATGGTGTTTGTAGACCATGCTTGAGTAAGTAACTTAGTCTTTAACGGTCATGGACAACTTGTGCACAAGGGTTAGGTTCCTCGAATGGTATCTTGGGGGCCACGAGACCGATTCGGCCTAGGAGGAACCTGGATAGCTGTGCTGGGTGTTAGCATGGACATTTGGGAAACTTCCAACGGGTTCACAACTGCGTTGGAAGGATCTCCGTCTAAACTAAGCTATAATGTCCAGGATGGCTAGACGTGCCACTGACCTTCACTTAAAGCACGTGCAATTTCTGTTAGCTATGTTAACAATTGACAGGAAAGAACATGGTAAGTTCATGCTGCATCGGCTCGCTTTGTCGTGGGTAAGTTTCATGCTAATTTATATGTGCTTATGCCTACTGAGATTTGTTCCTAAAATTTACTATGATGGCTAGAAAGATCACTAATTATATCAGATAACTTCTTGAACCAAATGAGATCTTTGATTTAAATTAGTCACCCACCAGTATATGTGAACATATTGATCTTCGCTCTCCACAGGTGCTAAGAATCAACCAGGACGTGCCACTTAGCTGAAGTCGACGTTCGTGTTTTTGAAGCTTCGTCTGCGTGCCGAAGGCTTTTGTTCAACCCTTTTGAAGACTCTCTACATCAGTCCAAGAAAGATGGTGTAGAAGCATGAAAATGTTTCAGCAAATATAGCTCCATGCGCCCAGACAGTTTAACTCCATGCGCCCACTCAAGTATAGCTCCATGCTCCCAGTCAGTGAAGCTTCATGTGCCCAAGACTAGCTCCCCCGAAGGGAGGGCGCATAGCCTGAGACATGGCTATGCGCCCAAGCCTGACTCAGTCAAAGCCATGATCAAAACATGTACCGAAGCGCATGGCCACGTCAGTCTCCACGAGCAGTCGCGCACCGAAGCATGCGGCCACGTCAACACTACGACCAATCCACGATCTTGTAGCATGTATGTGCCTACATCCTATGCGCCCAAAGCAGGACTATGCGCCCATATAAGAACCAGCGTGTCTCCTCATGTGGGCGTATAACATCATTCCAGCTCGAGAACGACTATAAAAGGGGGGCCTCACCCCTCTTCAAAACAAGAAAACGGAAAGCATTTTCAAGAGCCAAATTGCTGTACTTCTTGCCAGTGAGCCGAGATTTAGTAATTTTCTTAGGTTTTCTCCCACTTTGGTAATCGGAGTATCAACGGAGTAAAGGAACAACTGTCGCTCAATCTCCATCGTCCCATTTCCCAGAATTCTTTTTTGTACTCGGGGATCCTCAGCGCAGGATCTCTCAGACGTACTCGATTTATGGTGTCTTGTGCCAATAAAAGAAAAGACAACATTTTCTTCTTCTTTTTTGTGTGTGTCCATAAAAATGGCGACTCTGCTGGGGACTACCATTTTCTCTGACGAGAAGGTGGTGACACAATCCGATACCGACAAAGTGGGGAGGACTCAGAAGATGCTGATCGTAAAGTTCGATCAACAGACGTTCGAAGAGATGCTCTCGAGGGACGACTCTATGTTTGCCATTAAAATCTTTGAATTAGAATTTCAATCACAAACAGAACAATATTACAATGTAGGACTTAGATGTAGTCCTAGGAGTACACTTTTGTTTTTATCTGGGTCCTGTGTCGATGGAGCGAGTGGTAATGCGTTGACTCCGTTGACGATCTGACGACGATTTTTAGTTCTCTGAAGGTCTGGGTTGCTCTGGACGCCGGAGCTTGCAGACGGGAAGAAGACATTGAGTGTCTCTTCCGATCCCTGTGAGTGGACGTACGTCTCTGTAACTCTGATGATCTCGTTATGTGTGTCTCTGTCTGTGCATCCATAATGAAGGAATGATTCTTCTATTTATAGATTGCAGGCTGGCTGCTCATGCACGCATATGTCGGATGCGTCTGGATGTGGGAATGCCACGTGGCTAGAGCTGAGGGAGGCACATGAACGATACACTTTAATTTGGGGATTGAATCCTTTCTGTTGTGCCTGTGGGCTGCGGAAGAGCCGACACGTGGCAGCTGAGAGAATTCTTCAGTTGCTGAGATCATGGGTGGTTAGCACCCCTTTGTGGACTGAACTGAGTCAAAGGACACGTGGCGCATGTCCGTAGCTCAAAGATCTCGAATTTGGTGGAGTGTGATCTGACAGAATGTGCCTAGGATTGGGCGCATAGAGAGGACTTTAGCTTTTGTCTTTAGGGATCAAGAGCGAGTCCAAGCGCATGGCTTTGGGGCACATTTAAAGATTTGGGCACATGGCTGTGGTGATGCATGCACTTTGGTTGGCCATGTGGCAAGGTAGCTCGACCGACCAAACTAAATGATGTGTTGATGTCATCGACCCCTCGTCTTCTACTAAGGACTCTTCGGGGGACGTGTTGCCGTCTCTATCATATGGCATTAAATGCTTGATGTGACAGGCGCATGGGCTTCTGTCCAGTCTGTCACTCAGCATTAAATGCTTCAGATCATGAGCGTATGGGATCACGATCTCTGTTTGGGCGCATCAGAAGGAGGCACAGGGATCTGCCATATGGCGCATCTACCTAGGCCCGACTGTTGGGTTCCCAATGTTTTGATTGTGTATGTTGACTGGGCTGATTTTGAAAAGACATTCATTCCATAAATGTACATTCGTTGCACGGAATTCGGAGAGTCTGCCACTTGGCGTATGGGTCTAATTTGTCTAATGCTATAAATAGCAGCAAGGAGAGGGTTTTGTTTTCCATTTTCTCTCGTTTACTCAGTGTAGAGATGCGCCTCTTTGCTCGAGTACGTTCTGTCGACGAGATGCTCCCGAAGGTGAAGATACGTCGAGTTGTCTTCGTATGCACTCGTGAAGGTGACTGTTACATCCAAAAGTCGGGCTCGCGGGATCCCGACGCAGGCCGAAAGTGCCTGTTGCATCCAAAGATCGGGACGTTCGCGTCCCGTCTTCGTTATGCTGGAAGAGCCCCAGATCAGAATTGTGGTGCTTCCATCTTCCTTAGGCTTTGGAGAGCTCTTCCTCCTGCTAGAGTGGGGTTGGTTGCCCACCTTTGTTATGCTCAATAATTGCTTCATTAGCTGAAGCTGTTGATCGGACCGAAGTAGAGCGCATATGCTGAGACTTCATGATGCGCCTGACTGAGATACTGAAGAGACGCGCCTGACTGAGACGCTGAAGAGATGCGCCTGACGGATGATACGCCTGGCATGGGGCGTATGACAGTTGCTGCGCCTGGCTGTAGTTTTAGGATCTTTCTTTTTGTAGAAGTTCTCCTTTGTAAAGCCTTTCTTTAGACATGTAATAGACTTTTATATGAAATAAAAAACCTTCTGTTGATGTCTATACTTTTGCTGTCCTTTGCTGTGCCAAGCACTTCGTTTGAGCTCCCTGACGCATGTTTGAGTCTAGTCACGTAGTGTTAAGCGCATAGAAATTCTAGCCTATAGATGCGCCTGAAATTCCATACTTCTACAAGACCCCCTTCAAAGTTTTAAAAACTTTTTGTCAAGTTTTGGAATACTTTAAAAAAGAAGCATGGTGGTGTCTTCAATAGGGCGCACGACTGTTCGGGGCGCATGATCGCTCCGCGCATCTGTGATGAGGCGCACGCTCCTCTCAGTTTTAAATGCAAATGATAATGCTTCGAAATAAACGAAAAGATTAATGATGATCTTTTGGATATCTGCAGTTATCATTTTGTAGAACCCCAAGCGGCGGCTGACGTCACCCTTCATCGGTTCATTCGTGTGACCAAGCCAATAAATAGGCATCTGATGGAGAGAGAGTCTTTCTTTTTTGCTTTCTTCTTCTTCTTTGTGTCTTTAAGAAATTCTCCCGAAGCTTTAAAGAATGGCCCCCAAGACTCCTCGCGGTGGTGCTGGCCGAGGGCGAAGCAAAGAAAAAGAGCCTGCGGAGGTCGACGTTGACGATGTCCCCAGGACGCCCGCCGACGTTCGGCCAGCGGTGATCGATGGGTATTCTTTGTCATTCTTTTTTTAGAACTCGCATACGCCGATACGCATGGACCTCGAGTCCTGATGATGCACTGAAGCTTCTTGCTGATGCGCATGGACTTCGAGTCCTGATGATGCGCTGAAACTTCTTGCTGACGCACATAGACTTCGAGTCCTGATGATGCGCTGAAGCTTCTTGCTGATGCGCATGGATTTCGAGTCCTGATGATGCGCTGAAGCTTCTTTTCAGATGCGCCTGAGCCTTGGTTCAGTGTGTGCACTTCTGGCAAAAACGTAGCTCATATATTTTTGTTGTTTTAACATATCTGAGTCTTTGTCATCTTTTCCTGACCGCCAGTTTCGATGACCGTCCCGCTTTTGAACGAAGTACTTCTAGACGCTGCTTTCTGTCAGATGGGAGTTGACTATAATGAGGAGCTGATAAATCCTGTCCGAGCTGCCATCATGCTGGATCAGCCTTCCGAGAGAATGACCCAAATCTGGGAACAACAGTATGTGTTCCTCCAACGGATGATGGAGCGTGGCAGTTTGCAATCTGTCGTTCCTGGTAATGAGACTTTCTTAAAGCCTGAGTTCCTATTTGGGGATCACCTCACTTCTACTGAAGCGAAGGTTTTGAGGATCAAAGAGGATTGGTTCATCACAGCCAAGGGGGTAAACATGTTCATTAAGCTGCTCGAGCGTCAATGGCCTTTAACAGCTTTCTGTCGTCTTGCTTCCAAGAGGAGGATGTCATGGGAGCTAACCCCGTCTCAGGGGGGAGCGGTGGCGGGCACCATTAGGATCGATGCTACCTCGAACCAGAGGGATACTTTGGCCACCACGCGGGCTGGGTCCTCTTTCGCCTGGCGAACCCTGCGTCCGGGGAGTATTTATAGTGACGCTCCTGCCGACACTTTTGCCTTTGGTTCTTCGACTTTCGTTAATCATATGCTGTCATCAAAGTGATCATACCCGAAGGGTAAATTTCGGGTAGAAGGTTGGTGTCATTATGTATCCAAGTGGGATGGGCTGACACACTGGGTTCTGACGAAGTTTCGAACCGAACTCAGGGAGATTGGGCTGACTGCCGCTATTCGTGCGACTCAGGCGGACGTTGACATCAACATGCTATGTTCCTTGCGCTCATGGAGATGTTTAATACCCAGACCGGGACCTTCTTCACTCCAGTGGGGGAGCTAGGACTTGCTCTTCAAGAGATGTATGAGGTGTCAAGGCTTCCTTGGGGATCAGAACCCTACGAGGAGTATTTCCCGACTAACGAGGAGTTCCAAGTCTTGGGGGACAAAGAAGAGGAGATGATGGCTGTCTTCAAAGAAGTGTCGAGTCATCACTATTATATGCAGAAGAAGGATAGGGGCGGGACGCAGTCCCATATGACTGCTTGGAGGGATTATGTCTTTAAGAAAGACACAGAGGATGCCTCTCGGTTCATGACTTCGCCCCCCGCAAAAATAAGGACCGAGAGTCGGACGAGCATCTCTATAGCTGTTTCTGGCACCTTACTCATCGGATGTCATCTAAAGCAGTATTGGATGCTTATCTGATGATTTGGCTCCGGAATTACGTCTTTTCAGGCGGATCAGGCTCTGTGGAGAGGGTGACCTGGAACCTAATCCTGCCAGCTATGAAGCTGGTTTTTGGCCGTCGCTTAGCTCTACTCCCTGCGATGTTGTGTAACCTGCTACGAGGTTTACGAGAATTTGCGGGTAACGTCGTTCATAAACGAGGTAAGAATGGCAACTTTTTCCGTGCCGAGCTGCCATTTCATTATCTGATGCGATGGTTGATTTTGTACCATCCCAATGTGATAAGTCCGGGCCAGGAAGAAGATCACGTGGCCGGAGATGCATTCATCCGCCGCTTCTACCAGAGGAAATGGCTACATATTGGCGTTCCTGTTTGTAGGAAAGTTTTATCCTACCTTCAGGGATGGGAGATCACTAAAGTTGGTCCCATTTTTACCGGCTTCGAAGCTAATGAAGATTTAGCTGATTCGGGTGAAGATGCAACAACTCTACCTCCGTAGGGATTCCGTTGGTTGCAAAGCATCCGGCCGTCCCATTTGGTGTACAAGAATAGGAACCAGTGTTACTTGGAGCCGTACTTGCCGAGCCGTTTCGCACGTCAATTCGGCTATGCTCAGTTGATGTTGGGGAACCCCAGTACTAGCCTGGGGTATACTGGGAGTCTGCTGGACATGGCACGAGCTTGGCAATACTACAATGTCGGATGCACCGGAGCTCGCTTTACCATGCCAGTTCTGAATCCACGGCCGCTGATTCTTTTCTCAGCCGCCAAATTTTATTGTGCGATGAACACCGTATCCCCTGGATATGATAGGGAGACCAGTTTCATTGTCGGCACCCAATTGGAGGCGACTGGGAATATGTTGGTGAAGGCTCGATTCTACCGCCCGCTAGAGGTTGGTTACCGAGATACCCCTGTCGTATCCACGTGGGGGCACTCAGGCAAAGCCCTCGGCCGATCACCCGAAGAGACGTTCTGATACGGAGGCCGGTTCTTCTGCGCCGAAGAGACAGAGGAAAGCAGTGCCACCGGTGGTGTCAACAGAATCAGCTCCTGTAGAGGTAAGACCGTCCCACATAGTCTGGTTTATTTTACCATTCTTGTGACATATGCCTTCTTTTTGTAGGAGACATTGAAGAGGAGATCCCGAGCTTCGAAACCGGGTGCTAGCAGACCAAAGTTGGTGGCGGGCTCATCTGATGAGCGCATTCCGTCGATTGTGATGTCTTCCGTGGAGAAGAACCCTAATGATGTGACTTCTGTAGAGATTTTAGTATCTCCGGACTGTGCTGAAGGGGAAGTTAAAGGTGCAGCAGTTCCTGAGATATTACAAGCTGCCGTGGGGGCTTCTGGTATCGAGGTCCCAGCAGAAGCTGTGCTTCCGAATGACGAAGAGGAATAGAGTTCGTCTTCTTCGGATGACTTTCCTCCAGAGGACCCTGAGCCTGCAGTAGGAGTAACAGGCACGGTTGTAACAGAGGAGAGGGTTGATTCCTCTCCTTGATGAAGGGAGGTCGGCTACAGCGCTACCGAGCCCTACCCCAGACCTGGCCCTGGAAGCCGAGATGGCTGTCGTCTAGGAGGTACTGGCAGATTCTACTCATGCGGAGGGATTTGATGAGGGAGGCGAGACTCGTCTACTGAGCACGACTCCAGAGAAAATACCGAGTCAGGAAACGGGTGCTGATCCTGCTGTCTTGTCGGAGGAGGAAGGCCCTATGCTGGCTGCAGGTAGTGTCTTGGAGGCGAAGGAGACAACTCCAGACGTCGGTGGTCCCTCCGAGATTAAAAAGGGTAAGGGTTTGCTGGTGCAAGAACCCTCTGCTGTTCCTCCTTCTTGGGGGACGATATCGATACCCCATTCGGCTCCTTCCGTCCTCTTGGCTCCTCGGGCTAGCGGAGAAGTTCAAGTCCCCGACGAGGGAGGGTCCGCTGATGTTGAGGTCCCAGCCTTACAAATTGAGGTCGGTGGGTCTTCTTCAGGTCCGCCGTCCATAGTAACTCCTCCAACTCCTGCTATGACGCCTCAAGTGTTGGCTGATGCGGATGAGTATGTGCAGTTTGCTGTCGAGGCAGTGTATAAGATGCTGCAAAAAGGCGTATCGACAGTGCTAAATGCGAACGGGAGTTTCGCGACGGTGAAAGCCATGGCCCTCCCTTACATTGGTCTGATACACTCCCACCGGGGCCATGATCATATGGCTGAGATTCTGGAGGTGTCGGTAGCTGAGCTTGACCAGCATCTTTCCGAACTTCAAAGTATTCGGCGGAATAAATTTTTTGCTCTGATAGAAGCAGAAAAGAAGAAGTTGATAGCTGAAGTTGAGTCGTCTTATCAGGCCATGGTGGCCATCTGGGACCGCGAGGTGGCCGTTGCCGAGGCTGCGACGAAAAAAATATCTCAGTCCACGCAGGAGAAGGTGGAGCTGCAGGCCTCATTGGATCCTAGTATAGCGGAGGTCACTGCCAAGATTCGCCTCCTTGAAGACCAGCGAGCCCAACTTTTGCTATATGCTGAGCGAGCTCAGGCTGAGCACGTAGCATCCAAGGAGGAAGAAGCAGCTTTTACCTGCCATATTCTTTCTCTGACCTGCCAGCGGCAAGAGTTGGACGCTAAGCATGAGAATGATACTGCTCCTGAGGCTGTGGAGGTGATGCATCAAGAAGCTGAACGCCGAGTCTGGGCGACTGTGGGGACTCGGGCTGAAGACTTGAAGCATCGGATCGAAGATCTTTCTGCCAATCCCAGTGATGCTTAGGGATTATTTTTTTGTTTTTGTTTTTTTTGGGTGACTTTGCTGGGGATGTAATCCTTTACTTTTGAATGCAAAACAAAGAATTTTCTGGTGTGTTCATCTTTACTGTCATGAACTAGTAATTTGTATGGACCTATTATCTTTTGCGCACCTTGATTTTTAGGTACAGATAATAAGTTTGAGAGGACCGACATGTTTTCTCAGAGGTAATATGGACGTGGCAAATATAGGGTTCAAATGACGGAATCTTTCTACTCAGAGGTATTATGGACGTGGTAGGAGTGACTCTGGGGGGATACACGAAACTACTCAGAGGTAATATAGACATAGAAGTACTGCGATCGATGTACGACAACGCAGGGGTTGTCTGTACGGGATGTTTACTCAGAGGTGATGTGGACATGATAAACATGATAAGTAGCACAATCCTACGTAGTGTAAGATTTCGCTTTACAGGGTGTAGAGGAGCAACTCAGAGGAAATATGGACGTGGTTGTTCTTCTACTGAGGATAGAATGCCACGGAACAACTGGGTTCCGAAAGCATAAGATTTTGTGAAAGGGAGGTGTATGTGAGCTTTGATGATCAGGTCCACTGATTCCCTTGCTGGGTAGAGATGGAAGTACATATTTGAAAGAAGTCAAGAGTAGTACTTCTTTAGGAACTTGTCGTTGATGGGCATCATGAACAAGTCCCCGTTTGGTCGGGCGAGGCGGTAAGCACCGTTTGAGTGTACCGTCTCTATGATAAAAGGTCCTTCCCACTTGGACTCAAACTTTCCTGGTATTTTGTGAGTCAACACCATCGGCCTCCTGACTGCCAGGACCAGGTCGCCTACTTAGAAAGTCCTCTGCTTGACCTTTTTATTGAAAGACTGTGATATACGGGCGTGATAGAGTTCAATACGCTGCTGAGCTAGGAGACGTTTTTTGTCAAGTGCCTCCAATTCTCGCAGACGACGACGCTTATTGTCTTCTTCTGTCAATTGGTTTGTGATCGCTACATGGAGTGAGGGTATCTGGATCTCGAGAGGCAGTACCGCTTTGCTCCCGTAGACTAAGAAGAATGGTGTGTTGTCCATCGGAGTTCGTACCGTTGTACGGTAGGCCCAAAGGCATTCGCCGAACTTTTCATCCCAGTCGTATTTATTGGATGACATGACCTTTTTGAGTAGCCTGACGATAGTCTTGTTAAAAGCCTCGGCCAATCCGTTCGTTGTCGGATTGTAGGTGGTTGATGCCACGTTCTGAATACTATTCTTGTCACAGAATCTGCTGAAAGCATGGCTGATGAACTGTGGACCATTATCGTGGATAATCCTACGGGGTACCCCGAAACGGTAGATGACATGATGCTTGATGAAGTTGATCACCCTAGAGCTTTTCACTTCCGTCAGTGGAACTGCTTCTGCCCATTTACAGAATCGGTAATGGCTAGGATGAAGCGGTATCCCCTCGATGAAGGAGGGGTGATAGGTCCCACAATGTCCATGCCCTAAGCTTCAAAGGGCCAGGAGGCGACCGTAGGATGTAGTGGTTCTGATGGTGTATAGATAAAGTCGGCGTGAAGCTGGCAAGCATGGCACTTTTTAGCATAGTCGATGGCGTCGGCTGCCATGGTTGGCCAGTAGTAACCCATGCGTCGTAGTCGATCCTGCAACTTAGGCCCGGGTTGATGAGCCCCGTAAGTTCCGTCATGAGCTTCCCGAAGGGCTTCGGCTGCTTCCTCGTTGGATAGACATCGAAGGAGAAGTCCATCGTAGGAACGTCGGTACAGCATTTTAGTAGCTGTATCATAATAAAACTGAATGGAACGCCTTCTGACCGAGGCAGCTTTTTTTGGGTCTTCTGGGAGAATTCCATAGACAACGAAGTCGATGAATGGGAACCTCCAGTCTCGGACATTAACATCGGCACTTGTCGTTATGGCATGGGCCATTTGTGTGCATAGGTTGTTTTTAGGACAGACCAAGTCTTGACCAATTACCGTGACGTAGTGTTGAGTCCCGAGGAGGGCTGCTAATAAAGCTGTAAGGCCAGCCAGAGCGTCAGCCTTCAGGTTTTGTAGCCGAGGTACGTGTTCTATGAAGAACTTGGTGAAGGTTGAGATAATATTCAATGCAACTTCATGGTAAGGAACCAGATCTTCATGACGAACTTCGTACTGCCCTCGGATCTGGTTAACGATGAGTTTTGAGTCGCCATAGCTTCCAGATGATCCACCCCCAATTATTGCGCCAACTGGAGTTCCATGATGAGAGCGTTGTGCTCAGCAACATTGTTGGAGCAAGGCTTTGAAAGGGAGTAAGCACGCTGGATGACCAGCTGATCGGGAGAGACTAAGACCACCCTCACTCCTGTGATGATTTGGCCTTTGGGGCCTGTTCTCGAAGCACCGTCAAAAAACACCCGCCAGACGGAGTTTTCTTCGACGACGTTTGATTCTTGGACCTCATCCGGGATGTGTTCATAGAGTCTGGAGGACTCTGGGATCGGGTGCATGGCTAAAAAGTCGGCTAGAGCTTGGCCCTTAACGGCTTTTTGTGGGACGAATACCATGTTATACGGTGTCAACAGGATTGCCCATGTAGCTAGTCGGTAGTTCAATGATCCCGGCTTCGTCATGAGAACCCTGAGTAGATTAACTCGGAAGATGATATGAATTGTCTGGCCCGAAACGTAATGGCGTTAACGTTTGTGGTTTATACTTGGGAGGGTAGACCACTTTGTTCCATTCAAGGGGGTATGGTTGCGGGATCCCCATCTTCTGGCGCTCCTCCTGTCTATTCTTTGACTCGAAGCGTTCACGCAAGTCCCTGATCATCTCAACTACGTCTTCCATGGAGCTGGGAGTCGGAGAAGGCGGTACAGTCTGGAGTTGTATATTCGAAGGTTCTGATACCCGAGGTACTTCACGGCAATCGGTATTCAAGGATATCCGTTGAAGGGGCATACTTGATTCCCCGTTGGCTCCTGGGTCAGGATTGATGGAAGGTGTCCTAGCCAAAGCTGACCGTATCTCAAACACTGCTTAAGTCAGTATTTACATGGAGACAGAGCGGGTTTTGAGTCCCCTCTCCAGAGTATCTATGCGCTGAACGAGGTCTGCTGGCAGAGCATCTGACTCCGTATCACCACCTCCTGTCATGTATACTGTCATGACGTGACTGGAAGTGGATGGATTGGTTGAAGCTTCGCTTTCAGCCTCGCTCTCTTCTAGAATAGTCACTTCTCCTGGAGTTTTGTCCTGGCTACCTCCAGCTATGTCCTGGAGGATATCTTTGCCTTCGGGATGAGGATCAACAAGGGCTTGACTACCCCCAGCTATTACTTCCTCTGAAATCTTCTTTCTCTCCCGGGTGCCTTCAAACACTCCTGAGGACGGGACAGTCAGCTGGCTCTTGGATGAGGACGAGGTCGAGGAGTTGCACTAGTCGCCTTACGGATTGATGAGGAGATAGAGACCACGCTGCAAGAAGCAACCTTTAATTCCGGTTCCTCTTCAATCGACACCCTCTTCCCAAGGCGACGTCGGAAGGGTGTTGACGATTGCAGTCACTGGAACACAGACTGACTTTGTGGTGGGACTGTTGTCTTGTAACAACAGTTGATGGTGACCACAGCACAGGTGTGTCCTGTAAGGGGCGCATTGTGTTTGTCGGTCGACTCTCCTGATCGACGTTTGTAAATGATCACATTATGCAAATCGTTAGAGGAGAGTGCCACCTTTACACCCCCATCAGGCGTATGGCAAGGCCAAGCGCCAGGGTGATTAAGTGAATGTTGTACCCCCTTGTAGAAGCATGAAATTTCAGGACCAGAAACCCTATGCGCCAAACACTACATGCGCCAGGGAGCTCCGATGAAGTACTTGGCACAGCAATGCAAAGGCATAGACATTAAAGGAAGATTTTTATTTTTATATAAAAGTCTATTACATGTCTAGAAAAGGCTGTACAAAGGAGAACTTCTACAAAAAAGAAAAGACCCTAAGTCCACAGCCAGGCGCAGCAGCCACCATGCGCTCTTAAACTGGCGCATCTCACCATGCGCTCTCAAACAGGCGCATCCAGCCAAGCGTATCTCGCCATGCGCTCTCAGTCAGGCGCATCCCTTCAACAGCTCAGTTATGTGGGCTCAGTTATGTGCATTCCTTCAGCTGCTCAGCTATGTGGGCTTAGTTATGTGCATCCCTTCAGCAGCTCAGTTAGGTGCATCATGAAGTCTCAGCATATGACTTCGACTTACTGAGCAGAATGTAGGGTAAGCGATCAACCCTCTAGCTAGAGGAAGAGCTCTCCAAAGCCTAAGGAAGAGGAGAGCACCGCAAATCAGCGGCTAAAGGAGCAGCTTTCAACCCAACCAGAATGGGCAACACCCACTCTCGCGGGAGGAGGAGCTCTCCCAAAGCCCAAGGAAGATGATCGCAGCACCGCAATGCAGATCTGCGGCTCTTCCAGCATAACGGAGATGAGGCTCGAGCATCCCGATCTTTGGATACAACAGGCACCTTCCGCCTGCCTCAGAAGCTCTCGACTCCAACTTTTGGATGTAACAGTCACCTTCGAGTGCATCAATGAAGACAATGCGTCGCATCTTCACCCTCGGGAGCATCTCTTCAACAGAATGCGCTCGAGCAAATAAGTTCATTTTGGAAGGACGTGAGAGAACGAGAAGCAAACTCTCTCCATGCCACTACTTATAGGCCGGGCAGATCAAACCCACGCGCCAAGTGGCTGTCTCTTCGAATCCCGTGCAATGAATTTGCATTAAATGGTGATGAACCTGACGCTTCGAATTCAGCCAAATAAAAAACGGCTATTTAAAGCACTCGAAGAACGTAACAGTCAGACCAATAAAGACACATCATGCAAGGCGGATGCGTCGGTCAGACCGCGCATCATACAGACGTGCCCCTCAGCACCAAGCGCCTTCCAAGGATGCGCCCTCATGCATCCCCATGCGCCTAGTAGAACGCCGATCGATGCGGCCACTCAACAGCTCATCACCGGTCAAGAACATTAAATACTGAAGTCTGACAGAGTTGGCAGCACGTCCCCCGAGGACTGAACAGTTGACAGCTTTTGCAGAAGACGAAGCGTCACCAATGTCAGCATCATCATTACTTTCCTCCGATGGTTACAGCCACGTGGCCGCCAAATCACTTCGCATGCGCCTCCGTAGCCATGCGCCCAAATTTCTGTATGCACCTCAAAAGCCATGTGCTTCAGACTTTTCTCTGATCCCTAAAGACAGAAGTAAAGTCACTACCGAAGCCTCGTATGCGCCTCAAAAGCCATGCGCCCAGACTAGTTCGTGACTCCTAAAGATTACGAGCCAAAGCCTCCTTATGCGCCCAATCCCAGGTGCATCCTATCAGATCATTCCCCACCAAATCCGTGATCTTCGAGCCATGGACCTACGACATGTGTCCTTTGACTCGATTCAGCCTACGAAGGGGTGCTAATCACCCAAGATCTCAGCAACAGAAAGATCCTCTCCCTGCTACGTGCCGGCCCACAACAGCAGCTTGAAAGATTCAACCCACAAATGATGGTATATCATCCATGCGCCTCTATCAGCAATCACCACATGGCGTCCCCACGTACAGGCGTATCCTACATATGTGCGCATGAGCAGCCAGCCTACAGACTATAAATAGAGGGATCATTTCCTTCTTCCACACAAAGACAGACAGAGGAGATATATCGCACAACCACCGATATACAGAGAGGCAGATACAGACACTCAACGTCTTCTTCCTCTCCGCAAGCTCCAGCACCCAGAGCAACTCAGACCTTCAGAGAACCGAGAACCGTCGTCAGATCGTCAACGGAGTCAACGCATTACCACTCGTTCCATTGGCACAAGGGACGCAGATAAACAAAAGTGTATTCCTAGGACTACGTCTAAGTCCTACATTGTAACACTGTTCTGTTTGTATTAAATTTAGAATCAAAGAATTTTAATGGCAAACAAGCTGGCGACTCTGCTGGGGACCTCTTTCTTCTCCACCGAGAAAGCTGTATCGCAATCCGACGACATGAAGGTGGGCTCCTCCCACAAGACGGTGGTCGTACGCCTCAATCAACAGGCGTACGAGGAGTTCATCTCTGAAGGCAGTGCGAGTCCTTCGAAGCGGCTGCCAAAGCCGAAGAAGACTCGCCAAGTCTGGGTACGCAAGGTCGACGCCTCTTGCACCACCACCGAAGGGGATGTCTCGATCCAGCCTTCCCTTCCTGCTGACATCCTCAGCAACCAAGATGCGCCCACCGATGCAGCGCATCTCTCGGGGAAACGTGCGGCTGGTCACATTCCCCATCTATCTCCCTCTCAGGTGAGGAAGATGCATCGATGGAGCAGGGACGCAGCCAATGCCCTGTGCATCACCTCTGATGCGCCATAAAAGGTCTCTGTCTTTGACACACTCACTCGCTGTAGTGGCGAGGAGAATTTGGATTCTGAGTACTATGCGCCCCAACGGGCTAGTACGAAGAAGTCCAAGACAGCACGGGCTATGCACCCCAAACGTGCTATGCCAGCAGCCAACCAGAAGCATGCGCTCACAATCATGCGCGCTGCTGATAGAAAGCTGTATAAGGTCGACTCGGGTGCTTTCGTGCCAGAAACGAGTCAACCTTCAAAGTCCTTATCTCACTTGGGCGCACCTGTTGCGTTCGTAACCAAGTCGAGTAAGGCAAATCCTGTGGTCTTGAACTCCCGTACCTCCTCTGGTTGTGCGTCTGAGGTTCGTTCAAGTTACTATAAATGTTTTTCCTCCACTACTGATCTGAGCGCCTGTTTGGTGTTGGATCAGGGTACGCAGCATTTACTTGACCACCCCGACGCTTGGCCTTGCCATGCGCCTGAAGGGGGTGCGAAGGTGGCACTCTCCTCCAACGATCTGCGTAACGTGATCACTCACAAGCGCCAATCAGGAGAGTCGACTGACAAGTACGATGTGCCCCTCACAGGGCACACTTGTGCTGTAGTCACCATCAACTGCTGTTGTAAGGCAGTAATCCCACCAAGACAGTCGGTGTTCCAGCGGCTGCAATCATCAACACCTCTCCGACGTCGCCTCGGGAAAAAGGTGTCAATAAAAGAGGAACCAGAACTGAAGGTTGCTTCATGCAACGTAATCTCCAACTCCTCGTCAGTCCAAAAAGTGACAGGCAATTCGTCGTCCTCGTCCAAGAGCCAGCCGAGGAGAACCAAGACAACTGTCCCGTCCTCTGGAGTGTTCGAAGGCACTCGGGGGAGAAAGAAGATCTTGGAGGAAGCTGGGGGTAGTCAAGCCCTTGTTGACCCTCCTTCCGAAGATGAAGGCGTCCTCCAGAGCACAGCTGCAGTGGATCTTCATCCTGGAGGCGAAGTCAGCCTCCCGGACGTAGCTGGGGGTAGTCTAGCCCCCGCGGATCTCCGTCTCGAAGACGAAGAAATTCTCCAAGACAGAACTGGGGGTAATCAGGCCCTTGCGGATACTTCTCCTGAAGACGAGGATGTCCTCCAAAACATAGCTGGGGGTGGCCAAGACGAAGCTCCCGGAGAAGCAACTCCCCAACAGAAGAGTGAGGCCGAAAGCGAAGCCTCAACTGATCCATCTGACTCCAGCCGTGTCATGACAGTCTACATGACTGGGGGTGACACCGAGTCAGATGCGCCGCCAGCAGACCTCGTCCAGCGCATGGATACCCTGGAGGGAGGACTCAAAACCCTCTCTGCCTCCATACAAACATTGACTCAAGCAGTGTTTGAGATACGGTCGGCTTTGGCCAGGGCGCCCTCTACCGGTCCTGACCCAGGGGCCAATGGAGAATTTAGTGTACCCCTTCAACGGGTATCCTTGGATGCGGATCGCCGCGAAGCACCTCGGACGTCGGAGCCATCAAATACTCAACTCCAGGCGGTACCACCTTCCCCGACTCCCAGCTCCACGGAAGATGTGGTCGAGATGATCAGGGACTTGCGTGAGCGCTTTGAGTCCAAGAATAGACAAGAGGAGCGCCAAAAGATGGGCATCCCCCAACCTTATCCCTTCGAATGGAACAAAGTGGTTTATCCTCCTAAGTATAAACCACAAACATTGACGCCATACGATGGGAAGGACTCTCCGCGTCGCTATCTGACGTACTTCCAGTCCCAAATAGGACATCTCCCGAAGGAGGACACATTACTCACCAGCATATTTGTCGGGGCATTGAAAGGAGTCGCGTACGACTGGTACTGCAGTCTCCCCGACAATTCCATATCTTCCTTCGACGACTTGACGCATGTTTTCCTCGACCGTTTCTACGACGACGGGAAGGACATGACAATGGCGTCCCTAATAGAGATACGCCAGAAGGAGAAGGAAACAGTTCGAGTATTCATCGAACGCTTCCGACAGGTCTGCTTTAGACTGCCTCCGGGCATGCCAGAACATGCACTCCTCTCCTCCTGCAGCATGAACATGCTGTCTGCAGTCAAACTCTGGCTCAACTCTACTCCTCCTTCCGACTGGAGTTCCTTGATCATCGAAGCCGAAGCAGCAGAAAAGAAGGCGGCCAATGCTCGTCTCCTGGGAGTCAGTTTCCCTGCCTTTAAGGACAAGGGGAAACGACCTGCAGCCAACAACCCCGGATGAGAGACGAAGGGGAAACAGGCATTGACTGTCAATGCCTCTAAAGGTCCATCAGCACCTACTCAGAAGCCTCCACTTGCACCAAGGCCAAAGGAGGTTTATTCCTTCAACGATGAAGACACCCTGCAACTCTTCGAGATACTGAAGCAGGGTGACAAGATCAAGTTGTCGGACCCGAAGCGTCCCGACGAGGTTGGGAAAGTGGACAATTCGAGGTACTGTCACTACCATCGATTTGTCGGACACCCAACTAAGAACTGCTACATCCTCAAAAACTACATCCAGCGCATGATCAATGCGGATGTTACCTCCGTCGACTACGAGGAGAAGACGGTCTAGGCCAACCTAGTGTCACTCCAATTCGGCACCTTGCCGCCAACTACAACACAAGATGGCGTCATCCCCATCCCTAAGGTGACAATGGAGGTGGTTAACTTACCACCTACTCGTGACAACGTGAGTGGACTCATCCCACTCACCACATCTCGGAGAGAGGTCTTGTGGGTTCATTCTGATCTCGTCTCCGAGGTTACTCAACCGGAGGTACGCTCTGCCTCCAAAACCAAAGGCAGGAAGATCAAGTCTTACCGCATGGTCTCTTCCTCTGCGGAAGAGGCACTTTCTGTACAGACACGTTCACATCAGAACTCCCAACCCGACGAAGCTGCCGTCGAGGTGGTGCCTCCTTGTACCATCCCTACTACCCAGAAAGAGGGCCCATCTAAGCCCCCAGCAGCCAATAAGCAGAAGCGTGTAGAGGCTCGTTTCGACAGGCCTCTGCAAAAGGAGAATGCTTCGGGGCTAGCCAAGCCCCATAACTTCGACATACTAGCACAACTGGCTAGTACTCCTGCCCGCCTATCTCTGTTTGAGCTCCTTCGTCTTTCCAAGGACACTCGGGAAGCTCTCTGTGAAGCCCTGAAGGATGCCGAGTCCTTTATCAGTCAGGTCAAGCAGCCTGAGGATACTCCAACTACATGTACGTACTGTCATTGTGCGGATGAGGTTATCCCAACATAACCTTCATCCAACAAGACATGCTGCTCAAGCACAACCGACACAACAGGCCGCTGCATTATACAGGGTATATCGGTTCCGTCAAGGTGAAGCAGATTCAGATCGATCCGGGGTCTTCCTTCAGCATCATACCAAAGATGCTGCTCTCAACACTCGGGATCCTAATGTACCGATTGACGCCTTCCAACACAAGAATCAGTGGCTTCAACGCTAGCAAAAGCGAGCCGCTGGGCAAAATACGGCTGAAGTGTCATATCGGTAACCTCAGAACCGAGATGACCTGCTACGTCGTGGACGTCGACGTCAACTACAACCTCCTACTGGGTCGTCCGTGGCTGCATGAGTACATGGTGGTGCCGTTTACACTCCACCAATGTATGAAGTACGTGTCCACCAATGACATCGTCCGGACGGAGTTTGCGAACATTGACCCTTTCAAAGGGGTTGAAGCCTAATTCACTGATTCCATCTTGTACAAATCACCTGACGAGGAGGAAGCTAATGATGCTGAAGATGAAGCAGAAATGGCAGCAGAGCCGGATATGGAGCCAGAGATGATTCCTGACGCTCCCTTAAAAATTCGACTCAAAGGGAAGCCGCCTCAGAAGTTGCCTCCCATGAACATCAAGCTACCTGGAAAAGCACCAACTGCTCCGGGGAGAACACCAGCTGAAGCCCCCTTGAAGATTCGGCTCAAGGGAAAGCCGCCTCAAACTTTGGCACCCCTTGTGGCAAAACTACAGGGGAAGGCACCAATCACCGAAGGCGCAGTTGAGGCACCTCTGAAGGTGCGTCTTAAGGGCAAGCCGTCGCAATCATCAGTCTTATCCAAGCTGCCGGAGAAGGCCCACATAGCCCTCTCGGACCCCAAGATCAAAGCTTTGGTGGACTCTCCCGATCCAATCCCGGTGCTCACAGATGAAGAGTTAGGGGAATATATCTCTGCTGATGTAGATGCACCCTCTCTGGACAATATAATCCCGCGGGACAAAATCTCGTGTTTCATCAATAATAGAGTGTCTTTTAATTATTCTAGTCTTCCACATTGGAATGCCATGTATACATTAGATAACGCTCTACGGTCGTTGCAAACACAAATAACGACCGTCCATCATGTAAATCGAGTAGTCCCGTCCAAAGGGGTCTGTTTTGTAGTCCCGCCGCAGAATCGAGACGAAGAATCCATCATCTTCGGCAAAGTTGAGCGTCATCAAGACCTCCCGCCACTCGAGCCAGAACCAGATACCGGCATAATACAAGTCTATCGGTACACGGACAAGGCAAAGTACCTCATCCAAAAGATGGGTTACGACCTAAAAAGCAACAAAGGCCTGAATTATGGCAAGGGTCGACGTCTCCCGCTCCGGCTTCCAACACCTAAAGGAAAGCCGCAGGACTACTATAATCGAACTCGACGGGTGGTGGGCTATGTCACGCCGCCGTCAACTCCAGAGAGTTCGGAGACAAAAAAAGTAGAAAATTCTCATTCCTCCGAAGCATCAACTTGGGATTCCGATACCAGTATCGGCTCAGTCTTCAAGAAGGTGCTATCAGCCAACATGGCGTCTGCACAACCTCAAGAAGATGAAGGCGAAGACCAAAATTCTTCGAAGAAGAATCCTGGGCTCAACGCCTAGGAGAACAGTAGGAGTCTCGTTTCGAATTACGCGAACCCCCTACCGAAGACGAAGTTGAGCAGGTCGACCTTGGGGATGGATCTTCTTCCAAACCCATCTTCATCAGCAAAAGCCTAAAAGGAGAAGACCGGGAATCTCTAATCCAATTGGCTAAAGAATATATCGACGTCTTCGCCTGGAGCTACGAAGATATGCCGGGACTCGATCCTCAGATCCCGATGCATAAGCTCAACATCTTACCTGTTGCCAAGCCTATCAAGCAACAACAGTGATGCTTTCGTACTGACATCATGAACGCCATCGATCAGGAGGTGGACAGACTCTTGACCAGCGGTTTTATCCGTGAAGAACAACACCCGGACTGGGTGGCTAACATTGTCCCTGTCACCAAGAAGGATGGAAAGATACGAGTTTGTATCGACTTCAGGGATCTCAACACTGCATGCCCGAAGGATGAATTCCCGCTTCCAATCACCGATGTGATGATCGACAACACATGTGGCTTCGAACGCATATCTTTCATGGACGGGTATTCGGGCTACAACCAGATCAAGATGTTCCCAGATGACGCAAAACACACATCATTCAGGACTCCGAAGGGGGTTTTCTGTTATACAGTGATGCCCTTTGGCTTGAAGAATGCTGGTACGACATACCAACGAGCTATAAGCACTATCTTCCGTCAGCATCTTCGCAAGACAGTCGAGTGCTATGTTGACGACATCGCGATCAAAAGCCGTCTCAAAGGAGATCACCTATAAGACCTCAAGACAGTCTTTGATCTCATGCGAGCACATCAACTCAAGATGAACCCCGCTAAATCCTTCCTAGGGGTTTCTAGCGGAAAGTTCTTGGGCTTCATTATCACGGCGAAAGGCATTCATGTCGATCCCGAGAAGACCAAAGCCATTCTTGACATGGACCCCCCGAAGAACCTCCGAGAACTTCGAGGCCTGCAGGGGCGTCTGGCATACATCCGGAGGTTTATAGCAAACCTTTCCGAAAAATGTCAACCCTTCACTCAGCTCATGAAGAAGGGAGTCTCTTACGTCTGGACAGAGGAATGCCAGAAAGCTTTCGACGATATCAAAGCCTACTTGACAAGCCCGCCAGTCCTGGTGGCACATGTCGTCGGCAAACTATTTCTCCTCTACGTCCGTGCCATGGATCATTCCCTCGGCGCACTACTGGCTCAGAACAGCGATGCGGGCTATGAGCAAGCTATCTACTACCTCAGTAGAATACTGATCGGGGCCGAACACCGGTACAACCCTATTGAGAAGGAGTATTTGGCTTTGGTATTCGCCATCCAGAAGACTCACCATTATGTCTCGGGCCTGACAATTCATGTCATCTCCCGAGTCAATCCTCTCAGAGTTTTCATGACGAAGCCAGGATCGTTGAACTTCCGGCTAGCTACATGGGCGATCCTGCTAACGCCATACAATATGGTGTTTGTTCCACAAAAAGCCGTTAGGGGTCAGGCTCTGGCCGACTTTTTAGCTGCACACCCCATCCCTGAGTCCTCAAAACTCTATGAAGATATCCCGGATGAGGTCTAAGAATCGAACGTCACCGAGGAAAGCTCCGTCTGGCGGATGTTTTTTGATGGCGCTTCAAGAACAGGCCCCAAAGGCCAAATCATCGCAGGAGTGGGGGTAGTCTTAGTCTCCCTCAATCAGCTGGTCATCCAGCGTGCCTACTTCCTTTCGAAGCCGTGCTCCAACAATGTTGCCGAGTACAATACGCTCATTATGGGACTCCAGCTGGCGCAACAGCTGGGGGTGAATCATCTGGAAGCCTACGGCAACTCAAAACTCGTCGTTAACCAGATCAGAGGACAATACGAAGTTCGCCATGAAGATCTGATTCCTTACCATGAAGTTGCATTGAACATCATTTCAACCTTCACCAAGTTCTTCATCGAACATGTACCTCATTTACAAAATCTGGAGGCTGACGCTCTGGCCGGCCTTGCAGCCTCATTGGCAGCACCCCTCGGGACTCAACACTACATCACGGTAGTTGGCCGAGACTTGGTCTGTCCTAAAAACAACCTATGCTCACAAATGGCCCATGCCATGTCAACAAGTGCTGGTGTTAATGTCCGAGACCGGAGGTTCCCGTTCATCGACTTCGCTATCTAAGGAATTCTTCCAGAGGACCCGAAAGAAGCCGTCTCAGTCAGGAGGCGCTCCCTTCGATTCTATTACGATACAGCCACTAAAATACTGTACCGACGCTCCTACGATGGACTTCTCCTTCGATGTTTGTCCAACGAAGAAGCAGTCGAAGCCCTTCGAGAAGCTCACGATGGAACCTGCGGGGCCCATCAACCTGGTCCTAAGTTGCAGGATCGATTGCGACGCATGGGCTACTACTGGCCAACCATGGCAGCCGACGCTGTCGACTATGCTAAGAAGTGCCATGCGTGCCAGCTTCACGCGGACTTCATCCATACACCATCAGAACCACTACATCCTACAGTCGCCTCTTGGCCTTTCGAAGCTTGGGGCATAGACATTGTAGGACCGATCACCCCTTCTTTATCAAGGGGACACCGCTTCATCCTAGCCATCACCGACTACTTCTCCAAATGGGCAGCAGCAGTTCTACTGACAGAAGTGAAGAGCTCCAGGGTGGTCAGCTTCATCAAGCACCATGTCATCTACCATTTTGGGGTACCTCGGAGGATTATCCACGATAATGGCCCTCAGTTCATCAGCCATGTTTTCAGTAGATTCTGTGACAAGAATCGCATTCAAAACGTGGCCTCAAATACCTACAATCCGGCAGCAAACGGATTGGCCGAGGCGTTCAACAAGACTATCGTCAGGCTACTCAAAAAGGTCGTGTCATCCAATAAATGCGACTGGGATGAAAAGCTCGGCGAATGCCTTTGGGCCTACTGCACAATGGTACGGACCCCGACGGGCAACACACCATTCTCTCTGGTCTACGAGAGCGAAGCGGTACTGCCTCTCGAGATCCAGATACCCTCACTCCGTGTAGCAATCACAAATCAACTCACAGAAGAAGACAATCAACGTCGTCGTCTTAGAGAATTGGAGGCACTTGACGAAAAACGTCTCCTAGCTCAACAACGCATCGAACTCTACCAAGCCCGTATATCACAAGCTTTCAACAAGAAGGTCAAGCAGAGGACTTTCCAAGTAGACGACCTGGTCCTGGCAGTCAGGAGGCCGATGGTGTTGACTCACAAGACACCAGGAAAGTTCGAGCCCAAGTGGGAGGGACCTTTCATCATAGAGACGGTTTACTCAAACGGTGCTTACCGTCTCGCCAAACCCAATGGAGACTTGTTCATGATGCCCATCAACGGCAAGTTCCTAAAGAAGTACTACTCTTGACATCTTTCAGACGTGTACTTCCATCTCCACCCAACAAGGAAGTCTGTAGACCCGATCATCAGGGCTCGCATACAATTCCCTTCCACAAAATCTTACGCTTCCGGAACCCAGCTGTTCCGTGGCATTCTCCAGTAGAAGGACAACCACGTCCACATTACCTCTGAGTTGTTTCCCTACAAAGCGGGATCTTACACTCTGTAAGACCATGCTACCCATCATGTTTACCATGTCTATATTACCTCTGAGTAAACATCCCGTACAGACAACCCCTGCGTTGCCGTACATTGATCGCAGAACTTCCACGTCCATATTACCTCTGAGTAGTTCCGCGTATCCCCCCAGAGTCATTCCTACCACGTCCATAACACCTCTGAATAGGAAGATTCCATCATTTGAATCCCATATTTTCCACGTCCATATCACCTCTGAGCAAATATGTCGGTTCTCTCAAACTTATTTTCTGTACCTAAAAACCAAGGTGCGCAAAAGATAATAGGTCCACACAAATCATCAAGTTCATGGCAGCCAAAATGAACACACCACAGAAAACTCTATATTCTTTATTCAAAAATAAAGGATTACATGCCCAGCAAGAGTTGCAAAATTACACAAAAAAGAAGAGATTACAATCCCTAAACATCTCCGGGGTTGGCCGAAAGCTCTTTGATCCGACGCTTCAAGTCAGCTGCCCGAGTCTCTACAGTCGCCAGGACCCGGCGTTCAGCTTCTTGATGCATCGTTTCTATGGCCTCAGGAGAAGTGTCATCCTCATGCTTCTCGTCCAACTGCTGCCGCTGCTGAGCCAGGATAAGAGCCCGGTGGGTGAAAGTTGCTTCCTCTTTCTTAAATGCTACATGTTCAGCCTGAACACGCTCAGCATCTAATAAGAGTCGGGCCCGCTGGTCTTCAAGATAATGAATCTGGGCATCAACTTCCGCGATACTAGCGTCCAATGCAGCTCACAACTCCACCTTCTCCTGTGTGGACTGGGACAACCTCTCCACCGCAGCTTCAGTCTCAGCCACCTCGCGTTCCCAGACACCCACGGTGGCCTGATAAGAAGACTCAGTTTCAGCGATCAACTTCTCCTTTTTTGCGTCTATCAGGATGGAGAGATCATTTTACTAGATACACTGATACTCGGAAAGCAGCTGGTCCAGTGTCACACCCCAGAACCAGAATACTGGAGAGCGGGGGCAGACATAGCCAGCTACGTATATTAAAATGGAAACCACCTCGATATACGGTCACGGCTGTCTAGAAATATGAGGGTTTACTACAAGCCAACAGTCTCTTATGGTCATGAACAAGCCTAATGTCTCAATCACAAGCAAGTAAGTAAGGTCGCAAGATGTATGATCATTAAATATACAATAATAAGGCGTCCCAAATATTACAATCAGCTGATCATGAAGCTAGTCGTACAAAATACGAGGACTAGTAAGAGTTTAAGTCATACATGATCAACCCTAGGATTTGTTAATCATGTTTACAGCCCGTAGGCAGACAGTAAGTAAAGTGCATCGAGCTAACAGGTGCTCGTCGGCTAAACGCCTCAAAAGAATAGTTTTACAATAGAGTAAGCGAAACAAAATAGAAAACCCACTCGTAGCCCGGGTTCCTTCTAGTCGCCACCATTGGGCTGGAAGCTTGGTAGATCCTCGGGAGCTGCTCCGAAATCTGGCCACACAAAACCAGCTGGGTCAACCCCAGAAAGAGCAAGTGCCACAAGGGGGCCACGAAATAAGAACAAAAGCCAGCAATCAGCACAAGAAAAATCTAATATTAAGATTAAAACTTACGAAAACATGGAAGGGTGATATACGAGAAGATAACCATGGAACTATTCCGATAGCCAGGTTACAACCCGTAAACCAAACAAGGACCGGGGTTGTAACCCTTCGTCTGAACAGAACTTGGTTTCCCACCATTTATCGGCAAGATAATAATGTAAGAAATCAAGACAGGGAGCAATCTTGTACTAGATCAAGACATGGCTAAACTGGTTATACCTCATTCAATCAATCACGGCCAAGCAGGTACTACGGCTTACTATTTTAACTAACTAGGGTTATCACAGGCCTAATTACTAACAAGATGCAGTGAGATTGTTCCACAGCCATAAGCCCTGCAGACCATCCAGGTTACCCAGGTCGAAAATTAGGAGTTGAATTCAGGTGGGTACATCGCCCGGGAGATAAATGTACCCTTAGGTGACTTAGAGGGTGCAACACGCGACGGTGTGCTGGAAATGTGCCCTACTCGACGGCAGGCTACAGATCCCAAGAGCGCCCAGGTAACGGGATTGCCTGTAGCTGTGTCATCTCTTCATGACTACTGAGTTATTCTAGTTATTAACCTTAATCTATTTTAGTAGGTACTCCTGACCGTGGTACTCAGGAGTCCCATCCTAGACATGATGCAAGACAGGACAAGTGGATTTAACAAGCAAGCAAGAAAGAACTACCCACGGTGTCAAGGCAGGTCAAGTTAGTTAACAGTCGCAACAGCGTTAAGATAAATCATGTCAGAGTACTTGTCAGGAGTGCGCCACGACGGGCCACTATCATGTCAGGTTGGTCATGTCAGGAGTGCACCACTACAGGTCACTATCGTGTTATGCTAGTTCCTTGACATACCATGCCATGTACAATAGTCATTCCAAACATATTAAGTAAAATCAAATTCATGACAAAAGGCGTAAGGATATAAAATGGGCGTAAAATATCTAATTAAATATCAATATACAGGGCTATAGAGGAGCCAAGCTTAAAGAAATAAGACCAAAACTCCAAGAGCCAATGGGTTAAGCAAGGGGTTCAGGGGAGCAGCGTACGCACAAGGGCACGCACAGCGTACGCACAAAAGCACGCATGCAGGAGAGCAAAAGTCACGCACGCAGGAGAGCTGCGTACGAGAAAAGTCACGCACGCAGGAGAGCTATGTACGCGAAAAGACACGCACGCAGGAGAGCTGCGTACGAGAAAAGTCACGCACGCAGGAGAGCTGCGTACGAGAAAAGTCACGCACGCAGGAGAGCGGCGTACGAGAAAAGTCACGCACGCAGGAGAGCGGCGTACGAGAAAAGTCACGCACGCAGGAGAGCTGCGTACGAGAAAAGTCACGCACGCAGGAGAGCTGCGCACGAGAAAAGTTACGCACGCAGGAGAGCTGCGTACGAGAAAAGTCACGCACGCAGGAGAGCTGCGTACGCGAAAAGTCACGCACGCAGAGGGGCTACGTACGCACAAAAGCACGCACGCAGGAGAGCTGCGTACGCGTAAAAACACGCACGCAGAGGAAAGGGTCTTCTTCTCCATGGCTGAGAAGAAGCTCTCATGGCTCCAAAAACTTCAAGGCATCACAACTTGGTCATCCGAACTCCAAATCCGAATTTCCAAAGTTCCAACCAGGGTGGAATGGAATTCTTCTCCACATGGAAACATCAAAACCCATAAAAATCCAACTTAAATAGATCAAAACCATGTAAAAGCGAAAATAGGAAAAACTTATAGAACAATGGAGACTCCAAATCACAAAATGCTAAGTTCTAATGTTGATCACCATGTCCTAATCTAGCAAATGGACAATTAAAAGAGGGTTCTCATGTGGTGGCAAGGTGCACTTGCCTATGGGTGGGTGTTGTGTGGAGGAAGGAGAAGAGTGTTGTGTAGAGAAAGGAGAAGAAGAAATTAATGGAGGTTTATAAGGAGAGAGAAAAAGTTTGGTGGAGTTTTAAAGAGGGTGGGATGTGGTGTGTTGAGGGTGGAGCATAGGCTAAGGTGTTCCAATACACATAATAAACCAAACCAACCCAACCAATCCAATTAAAACCGAACCATGACAAAACCCAAAATACGAGAAATACCAAAATTCTACAAGTTGAGAAAAATAAAAATACATGCCAAAATCCAGTTACGAGTATAAATACGAAATACGAGAAATACGGAAAATGAGGGTGACATCCAGCTCGGCCACCGAGGCCTCCAGAATCTCGGCCATATGATCGTAGCCCTGGTAGGAACATATCAGATTGATGTGAGGCAGTGCCAGAGTTTTTGCCGTCGGAAGCTTCCATTGGCATCCATCACTACCGATACGCCTCTCTGCAGCATCTTATACACCGCCTCAATGATGAACTTCACATACTCATCTGCATTCGCCAGCACCTGCGGTGTCATAGCAGGAGTTGGAGGAGCTGCTCTAGACAGCAGACCGGAAGAGGGCCCGCCGACCTCAACCTGCGAGGCTGGAACCTCGGCATCAACGGACTCTTCTTCAACAGGGGCTTGACTACTTGGCCGAGGAGCCAAGAGAACAGAAGGAGCCGAGAGAGGCGTCGATATCGTACCCCAAGTAGAAGGAGCAACAGAGGGTTCCAGCAAACCCTTACCCTTCTCAAGATCGGAGGGACCACCGACGTCAACGGCTACCTCATCCGTCCCCAACACGCTATCAGCAGGCAGTACGGGACATTCCCCTCCGGCAGAACAGTGAGATCAGCACTCGTTTCCTGACCCACCCTTGCAGTCAGGATCGGCGGACGAGTCTCATTTTTACCATCAAATCCCTCCGCGGGGATAGAATCTGTCGCTACCTCCTGGTCGGCAGCCACCTCAGCCTCCGCTGCTGAGTCTGGGGTAGGGCTCGGCAACGCTGTAACCGACCTCCCCTCATCATGACAAGGAGGGGAATCAACCCTCTCCTCTGTTACAATCACGTCTGTTGCCCCCGCAACAGGCTCGTATATCTCTGGAGGAACGTCATCTGAAGACGACGAACTCCACTCCACTTCCTCATCTGGAGGCCCCCTGTCTGCTGGTCCTTCAATATCCGAGGCCTCCACGGCAGCTTGCACCATCCCGGAAGCTGCTGCATCCTCACCTCCCCTTCCAATATAATCTGGAGATACTGAAATCTCCGCAGGAACAACATTTTTAGGAACCTCCTGTTGAAGCATGGAATTTCACAACCAAGAAAGCCCATGCGCCAGACACTACATGCGCCAGAACTCGGACAGAACACTTCACAGCAAAGTCAATAAGTATAGACATTTAAAGAAGGACTTTTTATTTATATATAAAAGTCTATTACATGTCTAGAAAAGGTTGTACAAAGAAGAATTTCTACAAAGGAAAGATCCTAAGTCTACAGCCAGCGGCCACCATGCGCCTCCAGATAGGCACAACAGTCACCATACGCCGCCAGTTAGGCACAGCAGATACCATGCGCCTCCAACCAGGCGCATCCCACCATCTCCTCAGCAGCTCAGTTATGTGCATCCAACTCAGTTATGTGCATCCCTCCAGCAGCCCAATTATGTGCCGCTCTTCCAGCCAGGCTCACCTGATAAGTGCTTCGACTAAACAAAGCATTTAACCCTCTGGCTGGAACCAACGAAGAGAAGAGCACCGCAAATCTGTGGCCAGGGGAGGCTTCGAAAGAGCCTCCAAAGACCAAGGAAGACCGTAATCGAAATACGGCTAAAGGAGCAGCTTTCAACACAACCAGAGTGGGCGACACCCACTTTGAAGGAAGAAAGAGCCTAGCACCGCCATTCCGATCTACGGCTCTTCCGGAACAACGGAGACGAGGCCGGAACATCCCTATCTTTGGATGCAACAGGCACCTTCCGCCTGCCTCAGAAGCCCTCGACTCTGTCTTTTGGATGTAACAGTCACCTTCAAGTGCATCAACGACGACATAGCGTCTCATCTTCACCCTCGGGAACACTTCGTCAACAGAATGTACCCGAATACCCAAGTTCATGTTGGAGGTACGTGAGAGAGCGAGAAGCAAACCTTCTCTCCATGCCACTATTTATAGGCCGGGCAGATCAAACCCACGCGCCAAGTGGATGGCTCTCCGAATTCCGTGCAATGAACTCACATTAAATGGATGAACCAGACGCCTCGACTTCAGCCAAACGGCTATTTAAAAGCACTCGAGAAGCGAAACAGTCGCATCATTAAAGACGTGTCGGATGCGCCGGCTGGACAACGCATCACATCCCTTTAAACACCAAGCGCCTCCCACAGATGCGCCCTGTACCGAGCGCATCACAGAGGATGCGCCCCCATACATCCCCATACGCCTAGTGGAACGTCAACCAACGCGTCCACTCAGCTGTCCATCGAATGTCACCAACATTAAATGCTAAACTGACAGAGTTGGCAGCACGCCCCCCAAATCTGAACGGTTGACAGCTTTTGTAGAAAACGAAGCGTCTACAACGTCAGCATCATCATGACTTTACCCAGACGGCTACTGCCACGTGGCCACCCAACCATCCGTATGCGCCTCAAAAGCTAGGCGCCTCAGACCCTTCACTGATCCATAAAGACAGAAAAAGAGTCTCCAGTTGAAGCTTTGCATGCACCTCAAAAGCCATGTACCCCAGACTGATCTCTGATCCCGAAAGACAGAAGGAAAGTCGCCTGCATGCGCCTCAAAAGCCATGCACCCAGAACGGTTCGTGACTCCTAAAGGTCACGAGCCAAAATCTCATCATGCGCCCAATCCAAGGCGCATCCCACCAAATCATCCCCCATCAGATCCGAGATCTCCGAGCCATGAGTCGACGACACGTGTCCTTTGACTCAACTCATCCAAGATTTCAGCAACAGAAAGATCTTCTCCTCTGCTACGTGCCGGCTCACAACAGCAGTATGAAGAATTTAACCCCTCGAGTAGGGCGCATCATCCATGCGCCTCCATCAGCAATCTCCACGTGGCGTCCCCACGTACCGGCGCATCCTACATATGCGCGCATGAGCAGCCAACCTGCCCAGCTATAAATAGAGGGATCATTTCCTTCTTCCACACACACATACGGACAACATACAGAATCTACAGCGAGCATACAGAGAATTACCAGAGAGGCAGAGGCAGACACTCAACGTCTTCCTCCTCTCGACAAGCTCCAGCACCCAGAGCAATCTATACCTTCAGAGAACCGATAACCGTCGTCAGTCCGTCAACGGAGTCAACGCATTACCACTCGCTCCATTGGCACTAAGGACCCAGATTAAACAAAAGTGTACTCCTAGGACTACATCTAAGTCCTATATTGTAACACTGTTCTGTTTGTGTTAAAGTTTTCAATCAAACAATTTTAATGGCAAACAAGCTGGCGACTCTGCTGGGGACCTCTTTCTTCTCTTCCGAGAAAGTTGTGTCACAGGCTGACGACGTGAAGGTGGGCTCCTTCCATAAGACGCTGGTCGTGCGCCTCAATCAACAGGCGTACGATGAGTTCATTTCTGAAGGAAGTGCGAGTCCTTCGAAGCGGCTGCCGAAGCCGAAGAAGACCCGCCGTGTCTGGGTGCGCAAGGTCGACGCCTCGGGCACCACCACTGAAGGGAATGCGCCAATCCAGCCCTCCCTTCCTGCTGACGTTCTCAGCAACCAAGGTGCGCCCGCTGATGCAGCGCATCTCTCGGGGAAGCGTGCGGCTGACCACGTTCCCCAGCCATCTCCCTCTCAGGCGAGGAAGATGCGTCGACGGAGCAGGGGCGCAGCCAATGCCCCACGTATCACCTCTGATACGCCACAAAAAGTCTCTGTCTTTGACAGACTCACTCGCTGTAATGGCGAGGAGAATTTGGATGCTGAGTACTATGCGCCCCAACGGGCTAGTACAAAGAAATCCAAGGCGGCACGGGCCATGTGCCGTAAACGTGCTATGCCAGCAGCAGGTCAAAGGCATGCGCTCACAATTACGCACGCTACCGATGGCAAACTGTACAAGGTCGAATCAGGTGCCTCTCCACCAAAAATGAGTCGACCTTCAAAGTCCTCACCTCACTTGGGCGCATCTACTGCATGTACAACCAAGTCGAGTGAGGCAAATTCAGTGGTCTTGAACTCCCGCGCCTCCTCTGGTTGTGCGTTTGAGGTCCGTTCAAGTCACTTCAAATGTTGTGGTTCTCCCACTACTGATCGTGATGCCTGCTTGGTATTAGATCAGGGGGCGCAGCACTCACCTGTCCACCCCGGCGTTTGGCCTTGCCATACGCCTGAAGGGGGTGTGAAGGTAGCACTCTCCTCCAACGACCTGCGTAACGTGATCACTCACAAGCGCCGGTCAGGAGAGTCGACCAACAGGCACGATGCGCCTCTCACGAGGCATACTTGTGCGGTGGTCACCATCAACTGCTGTTGCAAGGCAGCAGTACCACCAAGGCAGTCAGTCTTCCAGCGGCTGCAATCATCGACACCCCTCCGACATCGCCTCGGGATGAAGGTGTCAACAGAAGAGGAGCCAAGAGTTGCTTCATACAACGTGGTCTCCAACTCCTCATCACTCCGGAAGGCGACTGGCAATTCCTCGTCCTCGTTCAAAAGCCAACCGAGGAAAATTAAGGCAGCTGTCTCGTCCTCTGGGGTGTTCGAAGGTACTCGGTCGAGGAAGAAGTTCTTGGAGGAAGTTGGGGGTAGTCAGACCCTTATTGAGCCTCCTTCCGAAGACGAAGATGTCTAAAGCACAGTTGCGGCGGATCTTCATCCTCGAGGCGAAGTCAGCCTTCCAGAAGCCCCTCAAAACGAGGATGTCCCCCAGAACACGGCTGGGGGTAGAGGCGAAGAAGCCCTTCAAGACGGAGCTGAGGGCAATCAGGCCCTTGCAGATGCGCCCGTCGAGAATGCCTCCAGAATGTGGCTGGGGGTGGCCAAGGTGGAACACCAGGAGAGGTCACTCCCCCACATGAAAGTGAGGCCGAGAGCGAAGCCTCAACCAATCCTTCCACTCCCGGCCGTGTCATGACAGTATACATGACTGGGGATGATTCCGAGTCTGATGCGCCGCCGCAGGACATTGTCCAGCGCATAGACTCATTAGAGGGAGGACTCAAAACCCTCTCTGCCTCTATGCAAGCACTGACTCAAGCAGTGTTTGATATCCGATCGGCCTTGACCAGAACACCTTCAACCGGCCCCGACCCAGGAGTCAATGGGGAGTCGAGTGTACCCCTTCAACGGGCACCCTCAGACACAGAAGCACCCCGGATGTCGGAGCCCTCAAACGCTCCACTCCAGAATGTACCACCTTCCCCGACTCCTAGCTCCACAGAAGATGTGGTCGAAATGATCAAGGACTTGCGAGAGCGCTTCGAGTCCAAAAACAGGCAAGAGGAGCGCCAGAAGATGGGCATTCCCCAGCCTTTTCCCCTCGAGTGGAACAAGGTGGTTTATCCTCCAAAATATAAACCACAAACACTCACGCCGTACGACGGGAAGGACTCTCCGCGTCGGTACCTGACATATTTCCAGTCACAGACGGGACATATTCTAAAGGAGGACGCGCTCCTCACCAGCATCTTTGTTGGGGCCTTAAAAGGGGTGGCGTATGACTGGTATTGCAGCCTCCCCGACAATTCTATATCGTCCTTCGACGACTTGACGCGCCTCTTCCTCGATCGCTTCTACGACGGCGGGAAGGACATGACGATGGCATCTCTCATAGAGATACGCCAGAAGGAGAAAGAAACGGTTCGGGTGTTCATCGAACGCTTCCGACAGGCCTGCTTTAGGCTACCTCCAGGCATGCCAGAACATGCGCTCCTCTCCTCTTGCAGCATGAACATGTTGCCTGCAGTAAAGCTCTGGCTCAACTCTACTCCCCCTCCCGACTGGAGCTCCCTGATCATCGAAGCTGAAGCCGTAGAAAAGAAGGCGGCCAATGCACGTCTTCTGGGTGTCAGCTTCTCCGCCTTTGATGATAAGGGAAAAAGGTCAGCAGCCAACAATTCTGGACGAGAAGCAAAGGGGAAACAGGCATTGACTGTTAATGCCTCGAAGGGCGCATCTGCGCCTACTCAGAAGCCTCCACTGGCACCAAAACCCAAGGAGGTGTATTCATTCAATGACGAAGACACCCTGCAACTCTTTAAAATACTGAAGTAGGGTGACAAGATCAAGCTCCCGGACCCGAAGCGGCCCGATAAAGTCGAGAAAGTGGACAACCCGAGGTACTGTCACTACCATCGGTTTGTCGGACACCCGACCAAGGACTGCTACGTCCTCAAGAATTATATCCAGTGCATGATCAATGCCGATGTAATCTCCATCGACTATGAAGAGAAGACGGTGTCAGCCAATGTGGTGTCACTTCAGTTCGGCACCTTACCGCCGACCACCACACAAGATGGCGTCGTCCCCATCCCTAAGGCGACAATGGAGGTAGTGAACTTGCCCCCTATCCGTGATAATGCGAGTGGACTCATCCCACTCACCACATCTCGAGGAGAGGTCCTCTGGGTTCATCCCGACCTCGTCTCCGAGGTGACTCAACCGGAGGTACGCTCTACCTCCAAATCAAAAGGCAGGAAGATCAAGTCTTGCCGCACGGTCTCTTCTTCAACAGAAGAGGCACTTCCAGTGCAGACGCGTGCACAACAGAACGCCCAGCCCGACGAAGCTACCGCCGAGGTGGTACCTCCTGGCACCATCCCTGAGGAGGGCCCGTCTAAACCCTCAGCAGCCAATAAGCAGAAGCAGGTGGAGGCTCGTTTCGACAGACCTCTACGGAAGAAGAATGCTTCGGGGCTAGCCAAGCCCCACAACTTTGACATACTGGCACAACTGGCCAGTACTCCTGCACGCCTGTCTTTGTTTGAGCTCCTGCGTCTTTCCAAAGACTCCCGAGAAGCTCTCTGCGAAGCTCTGAAGGACGCTGAATCCTTTCTCAGTCAGGTCAAGCAGCCCGAAGACCTCCCAACTACTTGTGCGCACTGTCATTGTATGGATAAAGTTATCCCAAACATAACTTTCATCCAACAAGACATGCTGCTCAAGCACCACCGACATAACCGACCGCTGTATTACACAGGGTACATCGATTCAGTCAAGGTGAGCCGGATTCAGATCGATCCGGGGTCTTCCCTCAGCATCATCCCGAAGGCGCTGCTATCAAAACTGGGGATCCCAATGTACCGGCTGGCACCCTCCAACACAACCATCAGTGGCTTCAACGCTAGTAAAAGCGAGCCACTGGGCAAGATCCGACTGAAGTGTCACATCGGCAACCTCAAAACTGAGGTGACTTGTTATGTGGTGGATGCCGAGGTCAACTACAACATCCTGCTCGACCGACCATGGCTACATGAGTACATGGTGGTGCCTTCCATACTCCACCAATGCATGAAATATGTATCCACCAACGGCGTCATCCGGACGGAGTTCGCAGACATCGATCCTTTCAAAGGGATTGAAGCCTACTTCACCGATTCTGACTTGTACAAGCCACTTGACGAGGAAGAAGCCAACGACGCTGATGATGAGGCAGAGACGGCAGCTGAGCCGGACACGGAGCCTGAGATGACTCCAGACGCCCCTTTGAAGATCTGACTGAAGGGCAAACCACCCCAGATGGTGCCTCCAATAAGCATCAAACTATCAGGGAAAGCACCGACTCCTGAGGCTCCCCTGAAGATACGCCTCAAGGGAAAGCCACCTCAAACATCGGCTCCCCTGGTGGCAAAATTATAGGGGAAGGCACCACTCACAGGAGGCGCAGTTGAGACACCTCTGAAGGTGCGTCTTAAGGGCAAGCCCCCGCAGTCATCCAAGATGCCAGAGAGGGCGCACATAACCCTCTTAGACCCCAAAGACAAAGCTGTGGTGGATTCTCCTGATCCGACCCCAGTGCTTACAGATGAGGAGCTTGGCGAATATATCTCTGCTGATATAGATGCACCCTCCTTAGACAATGTAATCCCACGAAATAAAATCTCGTACTTCATCAATAATAGAGTGTCTTTTAATTATTCTTGTCTTCCACATTGGAATGCCATGTATATATTAGATAACGCTCTACGGTCGTTGCAAACACAAATAACGACCATCCATCATGTAAATCGAGTAGTCCCGTCTCAAGGAGTCTGTTTCATAGCCCCTCCACGAAGCCGAGACGAAGGATCTATTATTTTGGGCAAAGTCGAGCGTCATTAAGACCTTCCGCCACTCGAGCCAGAACCTGAACTGGCAGAGTACAAGTCTATCGGTACACGGATACGGCAAAGCACATCATCCAAAAGATGGGCTACGACCTCAAAAGCAACAAAGGCCTAAACTGCGGCAAAGGTCGACGTCTCCCTCTCCGACTTCCAACACCCAAAGGAAAGCCGCAAGACTACTACAACAAAACTCGACGGAGGGTAGGCTATGTCATGCCGCCATCAATTCCAGAGAGTTCAAACGCAGAAGACGTAGAATATTCCCACTCGTCCGAAGCGTCGACTTGGGATTCCGATACCAGTATCGGATCGGTCTTCAGGAAAGTGCTGTCAGCTAACATGACGTCAGCACAACCTCAAAAAGGCGAAGGCGAAGACCAAGCGCCGGAACCCTTCGAAGAAGAACCCTGGGCTCAACGCCTAGGAGAACAATGGGAGTCTCGTTTTGAGTTACGTAAACCTCCCACCGAAGACGAAGTCGAGCAGATCGACCTCGGGGACGGATCTTCTTCCAAACCCATCTTCATCAGCAAAAGCCTAGAAGGAGAAGACCGAGAGTCTCTAATCCAGCTGGCTAAAGAGTATATCGACGTCTTTGCCTGGAGCTACGAAGATATGCCGGGACTCGATCTACAGATCGCAATGCATAGGTTGAACATCTTACCTGATGCCAAACCTATCAAACAACAACAGCGACGTTTTCGTTTGGACATTATGAATGCCATCGATTAGGAGGTGGACAAACTATTGACCAGCGGCTTCATCCGTGAGGAACAACATCCAGATTGGGTAGCCAATGTCGTACCTGTCACCAAGAAGAATGGGAAGATACGAGTCTGTATCGACTTCAGGGACCTCAACTCTGCTTGCCCGAAGGACGAATTCCCACTTCCAATCACTGATGTAATGATTGACAACACATGTGGCTTTGAATGCATGTCCTTCATGGACGGATATTCAGGCTACAATCAAATCAAGATGTTTCCCGATGACGCAAAACACACGTTATTCAGGACTCCGAAGGGTGTTTTCTGCTACACAGTGATGCCTTTCGGCTTGAAGAATGCTGGTGCGACATACCAACGAGCTATGAGCACCATATTCCGTCAACATCTTCGCAAGACAGTCAAATGCTATGTTGACGACATCGCAGTCAAGAGCCGCCTCAAAGGAGATCACTTACAGGATCTGAAGACAGTCTTTGATCTTATGCGGGCACATCAACTCAAAATGAATCCCGCTAAATCCTTCCTGGGGGTTTCTAGCGACAAATTCTTGGGCTTTGTTATCACGGCAAAAGGCATTCATGTCGATCCCGAGAAGACCAAGGCCATCCTCAACATGGACCCTCCGAAGAATCTTCGAGAACTTCGGGGCTTACAGGGACATCTGGCATACATCCGGAGGTTCATAGCAAACCTCTCCGGTAAATGTCAACCCTTTACTCAGCTCATGAAGAAGGGAGTCTCTTATGTCTGGACAGAGGAGTGCCAAAAGGCTTTCGATGACATCAAAGCCTACTTAATGAGTCCACCAGTCCTAGTGGCACCTGTCGCCGGCAAACTATTTCTCCTCTACGTCCGTGCCATGGATCATTCTTTTGGCGCTCTGCTGGCTCAAAACAGCGATACAGGCTATGAGCAAGCAATCTACTACCTCAGTCGAACGCTCATCGGGGCCAAACACCGGTACAACCCCGTTGAAAAGGAGTGCTTGGCTTTGGTGTTTGCCATCCAGAAGACTCGTCATTATGTCTCGGGCCAGACAATTCATGTTATTTCCCGAGTCAATCCGCTCAGGGTCCTCATGACGAAGCCAGGATCATTGAACTCCCGGCTAGCCACATGGGCGATCTTGCTAACACCGTATAATATGGTGTTTGTCCCACAAAAACCTGTTAAAGGCTAAGCTCTGGCTGACTTTTTAGCTGCACACCCTATCCCAGAATCCTCAAAACTCTATGAAGACATCCCGGATGAGGTCCAAGAATCCAACGTCACCGAAGGAAGCTCCGTTTGGCGGATGTTTTTCGATGGCGCTTCAAGAACAGGCCCCAAAGGCCAAATCATCGCAGGAGTGGGGGTAGTCTTAGTCTCCCCCGATCAGTTGGTCATCCAGCGTGCTTACTCCCTTTCGGAGCCGTGCTCCAACAATGTTACCGAGTACAACGTACTCGTCATGGGACTCCAACTCGCACAACAGCTGGGGGTGGACCATCTGGAAGCCTACGGTGACTCAAAACTCGTCGTGAACCAGATTCAGGGGCAATACGAGGTTCGCCATGAAGATCTGATCCCTTACCACGAAGTTACATTGAATATTATCTCAACCTTCACTGGGTTCTTCATCGAACATGTACCCCGTCTACAAAACTTGGAGGCCGACGCTCTGGCTGGCCTCGCGGCCTCATTGGCAGCGCCACTTGGGACTCAACACTATGTCACGGTAACTGGCCAAGACTTGGTTTGTTCTAGAAACAATCTATGCTTGCGAGTGGCTCACGCCATGCCGACAAACACTGGCATTAATGTCCGAGACTGGAGGTTCCCGTTCATCGACTTCGCTGTCTACGGAATCCTTCCAGAGGACCCGAAGGAAGCTGTCTCAGTCAAAAGATGCTCTCTTCGATTCTACTACGATACAGCTACCAAAATGCTGTACCAACGTTCCTTCGATGGGCTCCTCCTTCGATGCCTGTCCAACGAAGAAGCAGCCGAAGCTCTTCGAGAAGCTCATGACGGAACTTACGGAGCTCATCAACCCGGTCCTAAGTTGCAGGATCGACTGCGACGTATGGGCTATTACTGGCCAACCATGGCCGCCGACGCTGTTAAATATGCTAAGAAGTGTCACGTATGCCAACTTCATGCAGACTTCATACATACACCGTCTGAACCACTACATCCTACAGTCGCCTCCTGGCCCTTTGAAGCCTGGGGCATGGACATTGTGGGACCAATCACCCCTCCTTCATCAAGAGGACACCGCTTCATCCTGGCCATCACCGATTACTTCTCCAAATAGGCAGAAGCAGTCCCACTGGCGGAAGTAAAGAGCTCCAGGGTGGTCAGCTTTATCAAACACCATGTCATTTACCGTTTCGGAGTACCCCGGCAGATCATTCATGACAATGGTCCTCAGTTTATCAGCCACATTTTTAGCAGGTTCTGTGACAAGAATCGCATTCAAAATGTGGCATCCACCGCCTACAATCCGGCTGCAAACGGGTTAGCAGAAGCGTTCAACAAAACTATCGTTAGGCTGCTCAAAAAGGTCGTGTCATCCAACAAACGCGACTGGGACGAAAAGCTTGGCGAATGCCTTTGGGCCTACCGCACAACGGTACGGACCCCAACAGGCAACACACTATTCTCCCTGGTCTACGGGAGCGAAGCGGTACTGCCTCTCGAGATCCAGATACCCTCACTCCGTGTAGCAATAACAAACAAACTCACAGAAGAGGACAATCAACGTCGTCGTCTGCGGGAACTGGAGGCACTCGATGAGAAGCGTCTCCTGGCTCAACAACGGATCGAACTCTACCAAGCCCGTATATCACAGGCTTTCAACAAGAAGGTCAAACAGAGGACTTTCCAAGTTGGCGACCTGGTTTTAGCAGTCAGAAGGCCAATGGTGTTAACTCACAAGACACCAGGAAAGTTCGAGCCCAAGTGCGAAGGACCTTTCATCATAGAGACAGTATACTCAAACGGTGCTTACCGCCTCGCCAAACCCAATGGGGACTTGTTCATGATGCCCATCAACGACAAGTTTCTAAAGAAGTACTATTCTTGACATCCTTCAGATATGTACTTTCCCAAAGGGGATCTGTGGGCCCAATCATCGGGGCTCACACACAATCTCCTTCCACAAACTCATACGCTTCCGAAACCCAGCTGTTCCGTGGCATCCTTCAGTAGAAAGACAACCACGTCCACATCACCTCTGAGTTGTTCCTCTATACCCTACAAAGCGGAATCTTACACTACGTAAGCCGACGCTATCCTTCATGTTTACCACGTCCACATTACCTCTGAGTATACATCTCGTACAAACAACCCCTGCATTGTCGTACATTGATCACAGAACTTCCACGTCCACATCACCTCTGAGTTGTTCAGCGTATCCCCCAGGATCATTCCTACCACGTCCATAATACTTCTGAGTAGGAAGATTCTATCATTTTGAACCCAATGATTGCCATGGCCACATCACCTCCGAGCAAACATGTTGGTTCCTTCAAACTTATTATCTGTACCTAAAAACCAAGGTGCGCAAAAGATAATAGGTCCACACAAATCATCAAGTTCATAATAACAAAAATGAACACATCACAAAAAAGGTTGTGTGCTTCTTTATTTTCTAAAAAAAAAGAGAGTACAGAACTACACTATCCCCAAGCAAGGGTTGCAAAAGAACATAAAAAAGGAAGAAGCTACAGTCCCTGAACCTCTCCAGGGTGGGCTGAGAGCTCTCTGACTCGACGTCTTAAGTCGGCTGTACGGGTCTCCACAGTCGCCAGGACTCGACGCTCAGCTTCTTGGCGCATCAATTCAACAGCCTCAGCGGAAGTTTCGCTCTCATGCTTCTCATCGAGCTGTTGTCGCTGCTGAGCCAAGGCAAGAGTCCGCTGAGTAAAAGTCGCTTCCTCCTGCTTGAATGCTGCGTGTTCATCCCGGACACGTTCGGCATATAACTGGAGTCGGGGCCGTTGGTCCTCAAGGCAGCGCATCTGGGTGTTGATCTCTGCGATGTTAGCATCCAACGCAGCTCGCGTTTCCATCGTCTTCTTCATGGACTGAGACAACTGCTCTACCGCAGCCTCAGTCTCAGCCACCTCGCACTCCCAAATGCCCACAGTGGCCTGGTAGGAAGACTCGATCTCGGCAATCAACTTCCCCTTCTCCGCATCTATCAGGACGGAGAGGTCATTGCGCTGGATGCGCTGAAGTTCTGCAAGCCGCTCGTCCAGCTCGATCACCGAAGCCTCCAGAATTTCGGCCATATGGTCGTGGCCTTGGTGAACGCGGATCAGCTCGATACAGGACATTGCCAGAGTTCTTGCCGTCGCAAAGCTCCCGTTGGCATCCATCACCGCAGATACACCCCTCTGCAGTATTTTGTACACCCCCTCGACGAGGAATTTCACATATTCGTCTGCGTCCGCCAGTACCTGCGGCGTCATAGCAGAAGTTGGAGGAGCTACTATAGTTAGCGGACCGGAAGAAGATCCGCCAACCTCAACCTGCGAGGCTTGAACCTCGGTATCAATAAGCTCTTCATCAACAGGGGCTGGACTGCTAGCCCAAGGAGCCCAAGGAACAGAGGAAGCCCGCACAGGCGTCGAGATAGTACCCCAAGTAGGAGGGGCAACAGAGGGTTCCACACCCTTGCCCTTCTCAAGCCCGGAGGAACCACCGACGTCAACGACCACTTCTTCTACCCCCAACGTTCTATCAACAGCCGGTACCTCCCCGAACAGTATGGAAAGATCAACACGCATCTCCTGGCCCGCCCCGGGAGACAAGACCGGCAGAAGGATCTCATCCTTCTCAAGTCCCTCTACAGGGACAGAATCTGTCGCTACTTCCTGATCGGTAGCCACCTCAACTTCCACGGTTGAAGCTGGGGTAAGACTCGGCAATGATACAGTCGACCCCCCTTCATCAAGACAAGGAGGGGAATCAACCCTCTCCTCTATTCCAACCATACCTGTTACCCTCGCAACAGGTTTTTGCAGTTCTGTTGGACCCTCGACATCCAAGGCCGACGCTGCGGCCTTCATCTTCTCGGAAGCTGCTGTATTCTCAGCTTCCCGTCTGACATAATCCGAGGATGCTGGAATCTCTACAACAACATCCTCGGTGTTCTCCTCCATGAAAGACATCATAGTGGGCAGAATACGCACTTCAGACGAGCCCGCCATCTCCTTTGGCCTGCTCCCACCAAATTTTGGAGTGCGGGGCTTTCTTTTCAGCGGCTCCTACAAAAAAGGGAGAAGCATGATTACATAAGAAGCTGAACTTGAAACCAGACCTTACGGGACACCTTACCTCTGCAGATGCTGAGTTCGAGGATACCGTCGGTGACGACGCCCTCTTCTGCTTTTTCGATACGGGAGAGTCGACCTTATCTGCATGCCTTTTCGTTTGATCGATTGAGGGTTTTGCCTGACCCCCGATAGATACGGCGGGAGCGCCTCGATAACCCGACTCGGGCGGACGGTACGATCGAGCCTTTGCCAAAGTGTCTGCATCCGCTGCTAAATGGGTGCCTGCAATAAAACTGGTCTCCCTATCATACCTGACGGGTGTGGCAGCCATAGCAAAGTAAAATTTGGGGCTGAGTAAAGAATCGGCGGCCGCGGATTCTGGACAGGGAGCGTAAAGCGGGCTCCAGTACATCCGGCATTATAGTAATGCCAAGCTCGTGCACCATCCAGCAAACTTCCAGCGTACCCCAAGGTGACACTGGGATTATCTAACATCAATTGAGCGTACCCGAATTGCCTTGCAAAGCGGCTCGGCAAATATGGTTCCAGGTAACACTGGTTCCTGTTCCGATATACCAAATGGGACGGCCGGATACTTTGCAACCAGCGAAATCCCCATGGAGACAGAGTGGTGGCATCTTCACCCGAGTCCACCAGATCTTCGTTGGCCTCAAAATCGGAAAAGACAGGACCAACTTTGGCGATCTCCCATCCCTGAAGATGGGATAAAACTTTCCTGCAAACAGGAACACCAGTGTGCGACCAATTCCTCCGGTGGAAACGCCGGAGGAATGCATCTCCGGACCTGTGGTCTTCCTCCGAACCCGGGCTCATCACATTGGGATGGTGTAAAATTAACCACCCCATCAAATAATGAAACGGCAGTTCGACACGCGGGAAGTTGTTGTTTTTGCCTCGCTCATGAACGACATCTCCCGCAAACTTTCGTAGACCCCGCAGCAGGTTACATACCATTGCGGGGAGTAAAGCTAAAGGACGACCGAAGGCCAACTTCATGGCCGGCAGAATCAAGTTCCGAGTCATCCTCTCTACAGAGCCAGACCCACCTGAGAAGACATGGTCCCGGAGCCAAACCATAAGGTACGCGACTAATACTGCTTTTGGCGACATCCGATAGGTGAGATGCCAAAAACAGCTATAAGAGCGTTCATCCGACTGCTGGTCCTCGCTCTCCAAGGGATTCTTCTCGCCTAATCTGCTCATTTCGGAAAGCACCTCGTTACGAGAAAGTGCCGGCGGAGTAGAAAAATGGGAAGGATCCTCTTTGTCCTGCCTAAAGATATGATCTCTCCAAGCAGTCACATGAGGCTGTGTCCCGCCCCTATCCTTCTTCTGCATATAGTAGTGGTGACTCGCTACTTCTTTGAAGACAGCCATCATCTCATCAGGTTTGTCCCCCAAGACCTGGAATTCTTCATTGGCCGGGAAGTACTCCTCGTAAGGTTCCGATCCCCAGGGGAGTTTTGATACCTCGTACATCTCATGAAGCGCGAGCCCTAGTTCCCCCACTGGAGTGAAGAAGGTCCCAGTATGGGTATCAAACATCTCAAAAAGTGCAAGAAACATGTGCCTGTTAATGTCTACACCTGCCTGAGTGGCACGGATCGCGGCGGTCAGCCCAATCTCTTGGAGCTCAGTCTGAAACCGCGACAGGATCCAGTGTGTCAGTTTGTCCCATTTTGAAACATAATGACACCAACCCTCTACCCGAAAGTCTCCATTGGGGTATGATTGTTCCATCAACAACATGCGACGAGCAAAAGTCGAGGCACCCAAGGCAAAAGTATTGACGGGAACATCACTATAAATACTCCCAGGACGAAGAGTCCGCCAGATGAAAGAGGTACCAGCTCGCGAGGCAGCCAGAGTATCCCTCTGATCAGAAGAAGAATCAATTCTGATGATGCCTGCTACCGCTCCCCCCTGAGATGGAGTAATGTCCCAGGACATTCTCCTCTTGGAAGCAAGACGACAGAAAGCTAACAAAGGCCACTGACGTTCGAGCTGCCTGACGGTCATATGCACACCCCTGGCTGTAAAGAACCAGTCTTCTTTGACCTTCAGCACCTTGGCTTCAGTAGAAGAAAGGCGGTCTTCGAACAGGAACTCAGGCTTTAAGAAGGTCACTTTATCGGAAGTGGCAAATTTCAGAACGCCATGTTCCATCATCCGTTTGAGGAACCCGTGATGTTGTTCCCAAATTTGAATCATTCTTTCGGGATGCTGATCCAGCATAATAGCCGCTTGGGCAGGGTTTATCACCTCTTCAAGGAGCCTCGGCACATCATCAGGGTCTAAACCCATGCGCGTCAGCGGTAGAGCCTCGGCGCATCATCAGGGTCTAAACCCATACGCGCCAGCGGTAGAGCCTCGGCGCATCATCAGGGTTTAAACCCATGCACGTCAGCAACTAAAATCACGGTGCATGATAAAGGCCTGAGCCTATACTCGTCGGCAGGAAAGATCTATACGTTGGCAAATAAGAACGATAGAAGACAACAAAACTCACCGACTACCGCCGGCCGAACTTCGACAGGCGGGCGAGGAATGTCACTCACGACAGCCTCTACAGGCTCCTTCTCTTTCCCCTTTCCTTTGCCGGCACCGCCGCGAGGAGTCTTGGGAGCCATTCTCTCAGAGAAGAAGAAGTTAGGGTTTTGAAGAAGAACTCTAAAGGAGGCAAAGGCACAGAGCAGAAGAACTCTCTCTCTCCATTTCTCACCTATTTATAGGCCGTGGTCGCACGCGTGAACCGATGACGAGTGATCTCAGCCGTCGCCTAGGGTCCTGTGAAGATAACAGCAGATAAAACCAAAAGATCATCATTAATCTTTTCGGTTACCAAGGCATCATCATTAACTGAGAGGAGCATGCGCCCGAACAGGCATGCGCCCAACCATCATGCGCCCTGACCTCCATGCTTCTTGTTCAAAGTATTCCAAAACTTATTCAAAAGTTTTGAAAACTTTGAAGGGGGTCTTGTAGAAGCATGGAATTTCACAACCAAGAAAGCCCATGCGCCAGATACTACATGCGCCAGAACTCGGACAGAACACTTCACAGCAAAGTCAATAAGTATAGACATTTGAAGAAGGACTTTTTATTTATATATAAAAGTCTATTACATGTCTAGAAAAGGTTGTACAAAGAAGAATTTCTACAAAGGAAAGATCCTAAGTCTACAGCCAGCGGCCACCATGCGCCTCCAGATAGGCGCAGCAGTCACCATACGCCGCCAGTTAGGTGCAGCAGATACCATGCGCCTCCAACCAGGCGCATCCCACCATCTCCTCAGCAGCTCAGTTATGTGCATCCAGCTCAGTTATGTGCATCCCTTCAGCAGCCCAGTTATGTGCCGCTCTTTCAGCCAGGCTCACCTGATAAGTGCTTCGACTAAACAAAGCATTTAACCCTCTGGCTGGAACCAAGGAAGAGAATAGCACCGCAAATCTAGGGCCAGGGGAGGCTTCGAAAGAGCCTCCAAAGACCAAGGAAGACCGTAATCGAAATACGGCTAAAGGAGCAGCTTTTAACACAACCAGAGTGGGCGACACCCACTTTGAAGGAAGAAAGAGCCTAGCACTGCCATTCCGATCTATGGCTTTTCCGGAACAACGGAGACGAGGCCCGAACATCCCTATCTTTGGATGCAACAGGCACCTTCCGCCTGCCTCAGAAGCCCTCGACTCCGTCTTTTGGATGTAACAGTCACCTTCAAGTGCATCAACGACGACATGGCGTCTCATCTTCACCCTCGGGAAAACTTCGTCAACAAAATGCACCCGAATACCCAAGTTCATATTGGAGGTACGTGAGAGAACGAGAAGCAAACCTTCTCTCCATGCCACTATTTATAGGTCGGGCAGATCAAACCCACGTGCCAAGTGGATGGCTCTCCAAATTTCGTACAATGAACTCACATTAAATGGATGAACCAGACGCCTCGACTTCAGCCAAACGGCTATTTAAAAGCACTCGAGAAGCGAAACAGTCGCATCATTAAAGACGTGTCGGATGCGCCGGCTGGACAGCGCATCACACCCCTTCAAATACCAAGCGCCTCCCACAGATGCGTCCTGTACCGAGCGCATCACAGAGGATGCGCCCCCATACGTCCCCATACGCCTAGTGGAACGTCAACCAACGCGCCCACTCAGCTGTCCATCGAATGTCACCAATATTAAATGCTGAACTGACAGAGTTGGCAGCACGCCCCCCAAATCTGAACGGTTGACAGCTTTTGCAGAAAATAAAGCGTCCACAACGTCAGCATCATCATGACTTTACCCCGACGGCTACTGTCACGTGGCCACCCAACCATCCGTATGCGTCTCAAAAGCCATGCGCCTCAGACCCTTCACTGATCCCTAAAGACAGAAGAAAAGTCTCCAGTTGAAGCTTTGCATGCGCCTCAAAAGCCATGCTCCCCAGACTGATCTCTGATCCCGAAAGACAGAAGGAAAGTCGCCCGCATGTGCCTCAAAAGCCATGCACCCAGAACGGTTCGTGACTCCTAAAGGTCACGAGCCAAAATCTCATCATGCGCCCAATCCAAGGCGCATCCCACCAAATCATCCCCCATCAGATCCGAGATTTCCGAGCCATGAGTCGACGACATGTGTCCTTTGACTCAACTCATCCAAGATTTCAGCAACAGAAAGATCTTCTCCTCTGCTACGTGCCGGCTCACAACAGCAGTATGAAGAATTCAACCCCTCGAGTAGGGCGCATCATCCATGCGCCTCCATCAGCAATCTCCACGTGGCGTCCCCACGTACCGGCGCATCCTACATATGCACACATGAGCAGCCAACCTGTCCAGCTATAAATAGAGGGATTATTTCTTTCTTCCATACACACATACAGACAACGTACAGAATCCACAGCGAGCATACAGAGAATCACCAGAGAGGCAGAGGCAGACACTCAACGCCTTCCTCCTCTCGGCAAGCTCCAGCACCCAGAGCAATCTATACCTTCAGAGAACCGATAACCGTCGTCTGCCCGTCAACGGAGTCAACGCATTACCACTCGCTCCATTGGCACTAAGGACCCAGATTAAACAAAAGTGTACTCCTAGGACTACATCTAAGTCCTATATTGTAACACTGTTCTGTTTGTGTTAAAGTTTTCACTCAAACAATTTTAATGGCAAACACCTCCTCCACTGGAGACATTACCATTGGCGGAATGCGCTCATCAGAAGAGCTTGCCACCTCCTTCGGGCCTTTTTGGAACAGACGAACCGACTTCTGTGTCAGCCCACCTCTTTCCAGCAGGGGGATCTTCCCGATTACCTCTCACTGATGCTACAACAGCAGCCCGATATCCCGCCAACTCTGGTGGACGATATGACCGAGCCGCCACCAACATATTCGTCGTAGCCTCTCGCTGAGTTCCAATGATGAAACTGGTCTCCCTATCATAATCAGGAGACATAGTATTCATGGTACAATACAGCTTAACGGCCGAATACAGGATCTGTGGCCGAGGGTTGCGAACTGGCGTATTGAAACGAACACTAGTGCACCCGGCATTGTAATATTGCCAACCCCGAGCTCCATCCAGTAAGCTTCCAGCAAACCCCAGACTGTTACTGGGATTCCGTAACATTAGCTGGGTATAGCCAAACTGGCGAGCAAACCGGCTTGGCAGATATGGCTCCAGATAACACTTATTTTGGTTGCGGTAGACCAAGTGGGAAGGCCGGATACTTTGCAACCAACGAAATCCCCATTTCGGCAGAGTGATCGCATCCTCACCAAAGTCATCCAAATCTTGGCCAGCCTCAAAATCTTTGAAAATGGGACTGACCTTGACGATCTCCCACCCCTGGAGATAAAACAAGACTCTCCTACAGACGGGGACGCCAGTGTACAACCACTTCCTCTTGTAGAAGCGGCGGATAAAGGCGTCACCTTCAACGTGATCCTCTTTCGGGCATGGATTCATCACATTCGGATGATGTAGAATCAACCATCCCATCAGATAATGGAATGGTAGCTCTGCCCGGGGAAAGTTGTCGTTCCTACCCCTCCCATGGATCACATCATCAGTAAAGGTCCTCAAACCCCGCAACAGGTTACACACTATCGCGGGAAGGAGAGACAAAGGACGACCAAAGACCAATTTCACTGCTGGCAAAATGAGGTTCCGGTGCACCCTCTCCACGGAGCCAGATCCGCCCGCGAACACACAGTCCCGGAGCTATATCATCAAGTATACAGTCAACACTGCCTTGGATGACATCCGATGCACACAGTGCTAGAAGCAGCTATACGCGTCTTCGCCATCCTGCTTGAAGACGTAATCCCTCCAAGCAGTCACATGAGGCTGTGTCTTGTCTTTGTCCTTCCGCTGCATCAGATAATGATGGCTCGCCACCTCTTTAAAAATAGCCATCATCTTCGGGTCCTTCTGTTCCAGAACAAGGATCTCTTCGTTTGATGGAAAATATTCTTCGTACGTTTTCGAGCCCCAGGGAAGCTTGGACACCTCGTACATCTCATGAAGAGCCAATCCCAACTCCCCTACAGGAGTAAAGAAAGTGCCAGTCTGGACATTGAACATTTCCAAGAGCGCAAGGAACATATGCTTATTGAGATCCATGCTAGCCTGTGTGGCACGGATCGCGGCCGTCAGCACAATTTCTTTAAGCTCAGCCTTGAACTTCGACAACACCCAAAGGGTCAACTCGTCCCACTTTGGCATGTGATGACACCAACCTTCAACCCTAAAGCCACCTTTCGGATACATAACCCTCGAGGTTATCATCCAATTTGCAAAGGTCGAAGCACTAAAGGCAAAGGTGTCATTAGGGACCTTACTATAAAGGCTCCCAGGGCGCAAAGTACGGCAACTGAATGAGGGCCCGGCTCGTGAGGCGGCCAAGGTATCCCTCTGATTTGAAGTAACATCAATCGAAAGAGTACCCCCACTGCTCCTCCTTGAGAAGGAGTAAGTTCCCAGGACATCAATCGCGAGGCCGTCAGCGGCAAGTGGCATTCAAATTGTCGCATGTACAGAACCATGCCCTTCTCAGAGAAGAACCAGTCTTCTTTGATCTTCAGTATCTTTGCGTCGGTGGAGATCAGTCGGTCACCGAACAAAAAGGCAGGTTTCAAGAAGGTCACATCCTCGGACTCAGCGGATTCCAGTTTGCTGCTCTCCATCATACTCTGGAGAAAAACCGATGACTGATTCTGGATTTGCAGCATTCTCTCAGGAGGATGATTCAGTAAGATAGCATCCTTCGTGGGGTTAATAACCTTTTCATCGAAATCAACTCCCATTTGACAAAGGGAAGCATCCAGAAGAACTTCATTTAGCAAAAGGATAGTCATCGACACTGACACAGCAAAAACAAAAGTCAGCTTTAAAAAGATAAAGTGTGTCAAGCAGCCTGGCGCATCATTAGGGCCTAAACCCCTGCACATCAGCAGTGAAGCTTCAGCGCATCATCAGGGTGTAAACCCACGCGCGTCAGCAGCGAAGCTTCGACGCATCATCAGGGTGTAAACCCATGCGCGTTAGCAGTAGAACCTCGGCGCATCATCAGGACAGAAGTCCATGTACGTCGGCAACAAAGAGTTAGAGCACACCAACATACAACTCAGCCGTGTGATCCTAACTCGTCTAAAAAGGTTGGAAGACAACACCCACCCGTCACCGCAGGCCGAACATCGGCCTGAGTCACAATAGTGACAGGAGCGAACTCCGCAGGCTCCTTTACCTTGGCAGCACCGCCGCGAGGAGTCTTGGGAGCCATTTCTCGAAGGAAGGAAGATTAGGGGTTTTTAAAAAGAAGAATTCTGAAAGACAAAGCAAAGAGAGGAATTTCTCTCTCTCCTCTTTATCTCATGCCTATTTATAGGCTCAGTCGCACGCATGAACCGATGAAGTGTGACCTCAGCCGCCGCCTCGGGTTCTGCGAGGAGATAACTGCAAATAAATCCAAAAAGATCATCATTAATCTTCTTGGTTATCAAAGCGTTATCATTTGTATTAACTGGGAGGAGCATGCGCCCCATCACTGATGCGCTGGAGTATTTATGTGCTCGAACAGTCATGCGCCCCAACTGCTATGCTTCTTATTCAAAGTATTCCAAAACTTGACAAAAAGTTTTAAAAACTTTGAAGGGGGTCTTGTAGAAGCATGGAATTTCAGGACCAGAAACCCTATGCGCCAAACACTACATGCGTCAGGGAGCTCAGATGAAGTACTTGGCACAACAATGCAAAAGCATAGACATTAAAGGAAGATTTTTATTTTCATATAAAAGTCTATTATATGTCTAGAAAAGGCTGTACAAAGGAGAACTTCAACAAAAAGAAAAGACCCTAAGTCCACAGCCAGGCGCAGCAGCCACCATGCGCTCTTAAATAGGCACATCTCACCATACGCTCTCAAACAGGTGCATCCAGCCAAGCATATCTCGCCATGCGCTCTCAGTCAGGCGCATCCCTTCAGCAGCTCAGTTATGTGGGCTCAGTTATGTGCATCCCTTCAGTAGTTCAAGTTATGTGGGCTCAGGTTATGCGCATCCCTTCAGCAGCTCAGTTAGGTGCATCATGAAGTCTCAGCATATAACTTCGACTTACTAAGCAGAATGTAGGGTGAGCGATCAACCCTCTAGCTAGAGGAAGATCTCTCCAAAGCCCAAGGAAGAGGAGAGCACCGCAAATTCGCGGCTAAAGGAGCAGCTTTCAACCCAACCAGAATGGGCAACACCCACTCTAGCGGGAGGAGAAGCTCTTCCAAAGCCCAAGAAAGATGATCGCAGCACCGCAATGCCGATCTGCGGCTCTTCCAGTATAACGGAGACGAGGCTCGAGCATCCCAATCTTTGGATGCAACAGGCACCTTCCGCCTGCCTCAGAAGCCCTCGACTCCGACTTTTGGATGTAACAGTCACCTTCAAGTGCATCAATGAAGACAATGCATCGCATCTTTACCCTCGGAAGCATCTCTCCAAAAGAATGCGCTCGAGCAAACAAGTTTATTTTGGAAGGACGTGAGAGAACGAGAAGCAAACTCTCTCCATGCCACTACTTATAGGCCGGGCAGATCAAACCCACGCGCCAAGTGGCTGGCTCTCCGAATCCTGTGCAATGAACTTGCATTAAATGGTGATGAACCTGAGGCTTCGAATTCAACCAAGTCAAAAATGGCTATTTAAAGCACTCGAAGAACGTAACTGTCGGACCAATAAAGACACATCATGCAAGGCGGATGCGTCGGTCAGACCGCGCATCATACAGACGCGCCCCTCAGCACCAAGCACCTTCCAAGGATGCGCCCTCATACTTCCCATGCACCTAGTGGAACGCTGATCGATTCGCCCACTCAACAGCTCATCATCGGTCAAGAACATTAAATGCTGAAGTCTGACAGAGTTGGCAGCACGTCCCCGAGGACTGAACAGTTGACAGCTTTTGCAGAAGACGAAGCTTCACCAACGTCAGCATCATCATTACTTCCCTCCGGCGATTACAGCCACGTGGTCGCCCAATCACTTTGTATGTGCCTCCGTAGCCATGTGCCCAAATTTCTACATGCGCCTCAAAAGCCATGCGCTTCAGACTTTTCTCTGATCCCTAAAGACAGAAGTAAAGTCACTACCGAAGCCTCGTATGCGCCTCAAAAGCCATGCGTCCCAGACTAGTTCGTGACTCCTAAAGGTTACGAGCCAAAGCCTCCTTATGCGCCCAATCCCAGGCATATCCTATCAGATCATTCCTTACCAAATCCGAGATCTTCGAGCCATGGACCTACGACACGTGTCCTTTGACTCGATTTAGCCTAGGAAGGGGTGCTAATCACCCAAGATCTTAGCAACAGAAAGATCCTCTCCCTGCTACGTGCCAGCCCACAACTAGCAGCATGAAGGATTCAACCCACAAATGATGGTGCATCGTCCATGCGCCTCCATCAGCAATCACCACGTGGCATCCCTACGTACAGGCACATCCTATATATGCACGCATGAGCAGCCATCCTACAGACTATAAATAGAGTGATCATTTCCTTCTTCCATACACAGACAGACAGAGGAGATATATCGCACAACCACCGATATACAGAGAGGCAGATACAGACACTCAACGTCTTCTTCCTCTCCGCAAGCTCCAGCACCCAGAGCAACTCAGACCTTCAGAGAACCGAGAACCGTCGTCAGATCATCAACGGAGTCAACGTATTACCACTCGCTCTATCGGCACAAGGGATCCAGATAAACAAAAGTGTACTCCTAGGACTACATCTAAGTCCTATATTGTAACACTGTTCTATTTGTATTGAAATTTACAATCAAAGAATTTTAATGGCAAACACCCCTGATCCAGCACATAAGATGCGCCCAGATCAGTAGTGGGGGCACAACATTTAGGATGGTTTGAACCAGCCTCAGAGGTACAACCAATGTAGGCGTAGGGGTTCAAGACCACAGAGTTTGCCTCGAACAGCTTGGTTGCAAGCGCAGCGGATGCGCCCAAGTGAAATAAGGTCTTTGAAGGTTGGCTCGTTCATGGTGCAGAAGCACCCGAGTTAACCTTGTACAGCTTACCATCGGCAGCGCGCATGATTGTGAGCGCATGCCTCTGACTTACTGTCGGCATAGCATATTCGAGGCCCGTGGCCCGTGCCGCCTTGGACTTCTTTGTACCAGCCTGTTGGTATGCATAGTACTCAGAGTCCAAATTATCCTCGCCATGACAGCGAGTGAGTCATAGAAGCCTTCCGTGGCGCATCAGAGTTAATGCCCAGGGCGTTAGATGCGCCCCTGCTCCGTTAGCACATCTTCTTTGACCGAGAAGGAGATGGTCGGGGAATGTAGTCAGCCCCACGTTTCCCTGAGAGATGTGCTACACCCATGGCGCATCCTGGCTGCTGAAGACGTCAGCGAGAAGTGTAGGCCTGTATCGGCGCATCCCCTTTAGTGATGATGCCAGGGGCCTCTACCTTGTGCACCCAGGCTTGGTGAGTCTTCTTCGGCTTCGGCAGCCGCTTCGAAGGACTTGTACTGCCTTCAGAGATGAACTCCTCATATGCCTGTTGATTGAGGCGTACGACTAGTATCTTGTGGGAGGAGCCCACCTTCACGTCGTCAGATTACGATACTGCTTTCTCATCGGAGGAGAAAGAAGTCCCCAGTAGAGTCGCCAGCTTGTTTGTTATTATAATCTTTGAATTGGAATTTCAATCACAAATAGAACAGTATTACAATGTAGGACTTAGATGTAGTCCTATGAGTACACTTTTGTTTTTATCTGGGTCCTGTGTCGATGGAGCGAGTGGTAATGCGTTGACTCTATTGACGATCTGACGACGATTTTTAGTTCTCTGAAGGTCTGGGTTGCTCTGGATGTCGGAGCTTGCGGAGGGGAAGAAGACGTTGAGTGTCTTTTCCGATCCCTGTGAGTGGACGTGCGTCTCTATAACTCTGATGATCTCATTATTTGTGTATCTGTTTGTGTGTCCATGATGAAAGAATAATTCTTCTATTTATAGATTGCAGGCTGGCTGCTCATGCGCGCATATGTCGGATGCGCCTGGACGTGGGAACGCCACGTGGCTAGAGCTGAGTGAGGCGCATGGACGATGCGCTTTAATTTAGGGATTGAATCGTTCCTGTTGCGCCTGTGGGCTACGGAAGAGCCGACATGTGGCAGCTGAGAGGATTCTTCAGTTGCTGAGATCTTAGGTGGTTAGCACCCCTTCGTGGACTGAACTGAGTCAAAGGACACCTGGCGCATGTCCATAGCTCAAAGATCTCGGATTTGGTGGAGAGTGATCTGACAGGATGTACCTAGGATTGGGCACATGGAGAGGACTTTAGCTGTTGTCTTTAGGGATCAAGAGCGAGTCCAAGCACATGGCTTTGGGGCACATGCAAAGATTTGGGCGCATGGCTGTGGTGATGCATGCGCCTTGGTTGGCCACGTGGCAAGGCAGCTCGACCGACCAAACTAAATGATGTGTTGATGTCATCGACCCCTCGTCTTCTACTAAGGACTCTTCGAGGGATGTGTTGCCACCTCTGTCATACGGTATTAAATGCTCGATATGACAGGCGCATGGGCTTCTGTCCAGCCTGTCACTCAGCATTAAATGCTTCGGATCGTGAGCGCATGGGCTCACGATCTCTGTTTTGGGCACATCAGAAGGAGGTGCAGGGATCTGTCACATGGCGCATCCACCTAGGCCCAACTGTTGGGTTTCTAATGTTTTGATTGTGCATGTTGACTTGGCTGATTTCGAAAAGATATTCATTCCATAAATGTACATTCGTTGCACAGAATTTGGAGAGTCTGCCACTTGGTGCATGGGTCTGATTTGTCCAATGCTATAAATAGCAGCAAGGAGAGGGTTTTATTTTCCATTTTCTCCCGTTTACTCAGTGTAGAGATGCGTCTCTTTGCTCGAGTACGTTCTGTCGACGAGATGCTCCCGAAGGTAAAGATGTGTCGAGTTGTCTTCGTACGCACTCGTGAATGTGACTGTTACATCCAAAAGTCAGGCTCGCAGGGTCCCGACGCAGGTCGAAGGTGCTTGTTGCATCCAAAGATCAGGACGTTCGCGTCCCGTCTTCGTTATGCTGGAAGAGCCCCAGATCGAAATTGTGGTGCTCCCATCTTCCTTAGGCTTTGGAGAGCTCTTCCTCCTACTAGAGTGGGATTGGTTGTCCACCTTTGTTATGCTCAATAACTGCTTCATTAGCCGAAGCACTTGATCGGGCCGAAGTAGAGCGCATATGCTGAGACTTCATGATGCGCTTGACTGAGATGCTGAAGAGACGCGCCTGACTGAGACGCTGAAGAGATGCGCCTAGCATGGGACGCATGGCAGTTGCTGCGCCTGGCTGTAGTTTTAGGATCTTTCTTTTTGTAGAAGTTCTCCTTTGTAAAGCCTTTCTTTAGACATGTAATAGACTTTCATATGAAATAAAAAACCTTATTTTGATGTCTATACTTTTGTTGTCCTTTGCTGTGCCAAGTACTTCGTTTGAGCTCCCTGGCGCATGTTTGAGTCTAGTCACGTAGTGTTAAGCACATAGGAATTCTGGCCTATAGATGTGCCTGAAATTCCATGCTTCTACACTCTACTCCCTCAAAATCAGCGAAGCCAAACAAGTCTCACAAGACTTGGCTTCCGAAGGCTCGTTGTGCATATCCTGCTAGTGTCATAGCAGATATGCAGCTGGAGGACTTTGACACAAAAGTTCCCCAAATGGAGAAGGCTCACACCGTTCCGGGCTTTACTAGCCCAGTGACTTCTTTCCTGCACAACCAACAACAGGGTGTTCAACACCTGAGACTTGGCAAAAGAAAATACTACGATGCCAAGAATCAGGGTGTACGACACTATGGCCGAACCCGACGAGGCTCACAAATGAAGGAGGCCAAACTGAGAGAAAATAACGCTGCTCCACCAGGCATGCGCCCAAGGGAGTGTTTGGGCACATAGCCCCAACCTGTAGCTCCTCTTCCCAGAATTTTGGAAATATTTTTTTTATTTATTTGATTTAAATAGTGATTTTAGAATTTTTATAAATTATTTAGTTAGTTTTTACGGTAGATGATTTTAGCCATGGTTGAGTTTTGAAGTACCAGACGACTAGGAATCATGGCACAGATAGTGCAGTAGTGTGCTTTGACTAGTGTTTAACCATGGTAGGGGAATGCCGAGCTATAGGAGTATCCTAACTAGGAAAACCAGGCCAAGTTATAGCATTACCATTATAAATAGTTTAACTATATATTATTAGATTTAATGATTTTTGGAGACCCGATTGTACCAAGATGGCCCAGACTGAACCCAAACCAAGCACAAGCCCATGTAGACATATAGTACGTCCAAAGAGGCCCATGTAGATAATTATGGGGGTGATATAATTAGTATAATTATTTTAGTAGATAAATAAGTGATTTTATATAAATGGGCTTTGTATATGAGATGTGTGTATCGATGTTTGGTTACTGAGTGTATGATGGCATGTCCTAGGAAATGTCTTTCGGGATATAGGAATTTCTAGGCTAAATGTATACTGGTGAAAATATAGATACATATATTTAGGTTATACAAATACCTGGCATTACATGTATATTAAGATATCTTATTTATATAAACTTCATAAATATTTATTATATTTAATTAAAGTGTGTATATATATAAATATATATATACATATGTATTAGTAGCTTATTTGATAGACTTGTTTTATATAATATAATATATGCATATTATATGGTATATAGGTATTTATCGTATATGTATAAATGTACATGTAGGTAAATATCAATAGTCATATATATAATATATCTATATAAAACAAAGGAAATAAATTATAAATACTTTTATTTTATATATGCAAAGATACGTATATGTATATCTATACCTATATATATGCAAATATATACATTGTATAAATATATGCAAATACGTATATTAGTATACCTATATTTGTATGCATACAAGGTATATAGGTGTATATATGTAAAGCTTATAAACAAATAAATCACTCAGTGGACTCAGCCCACATGTGAGCTGCGAACAACAGCCCACACCAACCCGAGCCCCCCCATGAGGCCCAGTCGTGCGCTGAGGCCCACAGCCGAGCTTCCCCCGAGCTAAACCCAACAGACTCGGCAGTACATATATTCACACACGCGCGTACGAAAGAAGAAAACACCTAAACCCTAAGCCTCGGGATTGAGCGAACACACGGCGCACCCCCCTACCATGGGCGGCCACCCTGACGGCCGTGCGTCTTCGGAGGACCGCCGGCGGCCGGCCGCACACGGCGGACTGAGAGGAGCACACAGCAGCAGCGGCTGCCAAGAGACCCACTTCGCAGCGCGATTTCGTAACGATCGTTCGATAGTTTTACGAGCCGTTTCCTCGGGTATGTCCCTAACCCATACAAGATTAGTTCCTTTCAATTAGATCGATTTTATATGCTTTATATTGGCCGGGAGATCGATTCAAAGTTTGAAGAAAATGGTCCAAAAATAGAATATGAATCCAGTCCCAACACCAGTTTTTGAAGGCGATTTCTCGTCGACCCTTCCTTTGTTTTGACATTATGTTTGAGCAGAGTCATAGAAAACCTAACCGAGATGGTAACCCCATCATTAGTTGTATTTCTAATGGTTTATGTAGTAAGATAAATAGGGTTGAAATCATGAAAAAAAATATGCGAAAATGTTTTCATAAACACGAAAAACCATCCGATACGACGTGCGTCCCGCCAAACCGGGCGGCGTGGTCGTGCACCATAAGCATCGAAAGGTGCGTAATGGTTTTGTGGATGTGTGGGCTTTGACAGAATTCAAATTGGTCGCGTGTGTGCGACGAATTCGATACGTATCCGTCGAAATACACCGTATCGGCCTCTGTGCAAATTTCCTAATTACTTTGTGCACGATCGTCAGATCGAGACGAAACTTATGCAAACAGGACCGTATCGTTTTTCTGGTCATGTATGCCAAGTTTGGTCCGATTCTGAGACAGTTGATTGGATCGTCGTTTTGCGGGCCCTACGGTCCGATTCAACGGGCGATTTTGTGTACGGCCCACCGAAATCCAAAACTGGACATACCGTTGGGTTTATTTCATCAAAACAAATTTATAGACATGTAGTTTGACGAATTTAGAGACCATTGACTCTGGCATGCATTTCGGTGCAAAGCGGGACCAACAGCGGACACCGTTTTTGCCTGAAATTACCGTTTTGCCCCTGTGTCCAGAATTGGACTTAAGGACAGGTATTTCTAACTAATTTGACTATTCTGAGAATGTTGGCAATGTCTGTTTCAGCTTTCGAAGACAGTTGTGAGGACTTGGACTTTATAGCTTGGCAGTTGACTGTATTTTGTTGGATCTGCGTGCAACCTCCAGGCAAGATACCTTGCCTCCCTCTACAGTTTATTTACATGCATGTTTCTATTACTATATAGTTTTACTACTTGATTATTGACATATGATTTGTACATCGTACTTGCTAGTATATATTTAGGCCTTGATTATAGTTATCTTTGTAGTTCATATTGGACATTGGTATATATAGTTCTTGTTTATAGTTATCCTTGTAGTTCATATTGGATATTGGTATATATAGTTCTTGTTTATAGTTATCCTTGTAGTTCATATTAGATATTTGTATATATAGTTCTTGTTAATTCTGTAGTTCATACTGGATTGGTTTTCTCGTGTATCGTGATTGGGTCGTATCATGTCATCATTTGTACTTGGACTGAGTCACATCGTGTTATAGAATGAATAAGTCATAACGAAACTGCTGTACCTTGAAATTCTTGAAGCTAACCTGCGAGTCCACACCAGGGGCGAGGGTTAGTAGTTATCTGTCCACACCTGCGAGTCCACACTAGAGACGAGGGTGATGCTAGCCTGCGAGTCCACACTAGGGGCGAGGGTTAGTAGATATGGTTCACACCTGCGAGTCCACACTAGGGACGAAGGTGATGCTAGCCTGTGAGTCCACACTAGGGACGAGGGTTAGTAGTATATGGTTCACACCTGCGAGTCCACACTAGGGACGAGGGTGATGCTAGCTTGCGAGTCCACACTAGGGGCGAAGGCTAGTAGTTGTTCAAACCTATGAGTCCAAACTAGGGACGAGGGTTTGAGTATTTAATTGGTTATCTATTGACATCGTGATATCGTGTTCTCTTGTTCTTCTCCAGCAGTTCGTTTAGGCGTAGTGGTTCTTCCAGTCGTGTATAGTCGTATTTTCGTGCGGATTGGTCTTTTCCTATTTATTTCTTGTATTTTTCTTATTGCATAATAAACTGCTAGATAGGCATGTTTTTATGTATCTTGCTATGTCCCCTGAGGACCTGATGATCTCTTCAGGTTTAGTGAGTGCATGGAGATAGCTATTAGTTCTGGATGGCGGATGGTTGCGGGATTCAGGTATTGATACCATATTTATTATCCAGTTCATCCAGCTCGTGTTTTCCTTTCATCATTATGATATATCATATTTATTGATTCAGTTTATAGACTCATGTTATTTCTTGGAGTCTAATCGGACATGCATGCTAGTGGGCTGCAGATCATGATCCATACTTGTTTATTCTTGTTTATTATTCTTATTGTGGATTGAGATATAGTTTTACCTTGTCTTGATGAGGCCCATTGCCATAGCCGTGACAGCGTTTACGTATTCGAGTTGGGCTAGAGTCCGCTTGATGCGTAGCTGGCTTGCTCACGCTCTCGCGTCCGAAAAGCGGGTACGGCTCGTGACAAGTTTTTTTGGATGGCCCATGCAGGTCAGAGCATATCGTACCGGTTACATAACTGTACTGGTACGAGCCTGCGACAATGACTAAACCTTAGAAATCTCAATCCACACCGCCTTGAAAATTCTCCTAGAAATTTCTCTACGTCCTTGAAACTCCATATTTGGTCTCGATTATACTCCCTTGCTTTCCGTACCGTTGATTCTCGTCCTTTCCTATTTCGGAGTGACGAACGATCGTGTTGTCTAGAATTCATTAGAAATACTTAAATTATGGTATATATTGCCTGACTATTGAATATTGGTTGTTTGTATATATGAGGGATTATAGGTACCATATGTCCTAGATAGTCTTGGTAGAATTTTTAGTCACTAGTTAGAAGATTATATGATTTTAGTGACCTGTGTTTCAAGGGACTAGTGTGACCAAAGGTGAGTAGAAGTCCTCGAGATTTCGTAAATACCAATGACTAGAGAAGGTCATAGAAATATTTTTGAGAAATTAAATTTAAGGAGATTAAAGTAATAGTAGACTTTGATTTTAAGGAATAGCTATGAATTAGAATTTCGAGGACGAAATTATTTTTAAGGTGGATAGATTTGTAGCTCCCCTTCCTGAAATTTTGGAAATATTTTTATTTATTTATTTGATTTAAATAGTGATTTTAGAATTTTTATAAATTATTTAGTTAGTTTTTACGGTAGATGATTTTAGCCATGGTTGAGTTTTGAAGTACCAGACGACTAGAAATCATGGCACGGATAGTGCAGTAGCGTGCTTTGACTAGTGTTTAACCATGGTAGGGGAATGCCGAGCCATAGGAGTGTCCTAACTAGGAAAACCAGGCCAAGTTATAGCATTACGATTATAAATAGTTTAACTATTTATTATTAGATTTAATGATTTTTGGAGACCCGATTGTACCAAGATGGCCCAGACTGAACCCAAACCAAGCACAAGCCCATGTAGACATATACTACGTCCAAAGAGGCCCATGTAGATAATTATGGGGGTAATATAATTAGTGTATTTATTTTAGTAGATAAATAAGTGATTTTATATAAATGGGCTTTGTATATGAGATGTGTGTATCGATGTTTGGTTACTGAGTGTATGATGGCATGTCCTAGGAAATGTCTTTCGGGATATGGGAATTTCTAGGCTAAATGTATACTGGTGAAAATATAGATACATATATTTAGGGTATACAAATACCTGGCATTACATGTATATTAAGATATCTTATTTATATAAACTTCATAAATATTTATTATATTTAATTAAAGTGTGTATATATATAAATATATATACATATGAATTAGTAGCTTATTTGATAGACTTGTTTTATATAATATAATATATGCATATTATATGGTATCTAGGTATTTATCGTATATGTATAAATGTACATATAGGTAAATATCAATAGTCATATATATAATATATCTATATAAAACAAAGGAAATAAATTATAAATACTTTTATTTTATATATGCAAAGATATGTATATGTATATCTATACCTGTATATATGCAAATATATACATTGTATAAATATATGCAAATACGTATATTAGTATACCTATATTTGTATGCATACAAGGTATATAGGTGTATATATGTAAAGCTTATAAACAAATAAATCACTCAGTGGACTCAGCCCACATGTGAGCTGCGAACAGCAACCCACACCAACCTGAGCCCCCCCATGAGGCCCAGCCGTGCGCTGAGGCTCACAGCCGAGCTTTCCCCAAGCTAAACCCAACAGACTCGGCAGTACATATATTCACACACGCGCGTACGAAAGAAGAAAACACCTAAACCCTAAGCCTCGGGATCGAGCGAACACACGGCGCACCCCCTACCATGGGCGGCCACCCTGACGGTCGCACGTCGCCGGAGGACCGCCGGCGGCCGGCCGCGCACGGCAGACTGAGCGGAGCACACAGCAGCAGCGGCTGCCAAGAGACCCACTTCGCAACGCAATTTCGTAACGATCGTTTGATAGTTTCGCGAGCCGTTTCCTCGGGTATGTCCCTAACCCATACAATATTAGTTTCTTTCAATTAGATCGATTTTATATGCTTTATATTGGCCGGGAGATTAATTCAAAGTTTGAAAAAAAGGGTCCAAAAACAGAATATGAATCCAGTCCCAACACTAGTTTTGGAAGGCGATTTCTCGTCGACCCTTCCTCTGTTTTGACATTGTGTTTGAGTAGAGTCATAGAAAACCTAACCGGGATGGAAACCCCATCATTAGTTGTATTTCTAATGGTTTATGTAGTAAGATAAATAGGGTTGAAATCATGAAAAAAATATGCGAAACTATTTTCAAAAACTCAAAAAACCCTCTGATACGACGTACGTTCCGCCAAACCGGGCGACGTGGTCACGCACCATAAGCATCGAAAGGTGCGTAATGGTTTCGTGGACGTGTGGGCTTTGACGGAATTCAAATTGGTCGCGTGTGCGCGACGAATTTGATACTTATCTGTCGAAATACACCGTATCGATCTCTGTGCAAATTTTCTAATTACTTTGTGCACGATCGTCAGATCGAGACGAAACTTACGCCAACAGGACCGTATCATTTTTCTAGTCCTGTATGCCAAGTTTGGTCCAATTCTGAGACAGTTGATTGGATCGCTGTTTTGTGGGCCCCACGGTCTGATTTAACGGGCGATTTTGTGCACGGCCCATCGGAATCCAAAACTGGACATACCGTTGGGTTCATTTCATCAAAACAAATTCGTAGATATGTAGTTTGATGACTTTAGAGACCATTGAATCTGGCACACATTTCGGTGCAAAGCGGGTCCAACGGCGGACTCCATTTTTGCCCAAAATTACCGTTTTGCCCCTGTATCCAGAATTGGACTTATGGACAGGTAATTCTAACTAATTTGACTATTCTGAGAATGTTGGCAATGTCTGTTTCAGCTTTCGAAGATAGTTGTGAGGACTTGGACTTTATGGCTTGGCAGTTGACTGTATTTTGTTGGATCTGCGTGCAACCTCCAGGCAAGATACCTTGCCTCCCTCTACAGTTTATTTACATGCATATTTCTATTACTATATAGTTTTACTACTTGATTATTGACATATGATTTGTACATCGTGCTTGCTAGTATATATTTAGGCCTTGATTATAGTTATCTTTGTAGTTCATATTGGACATTGGTATATATAGTTCTTGTTTATAGTTATCCTTGTAGTTCATATTGGATATTGGTATATATAGTTCTTGTTTATAGTTATCCTTGTAGTTCATATTAGATATTTGTATATATAGTTCTTGTTAATTTTGTAGTTCATACTGGATTGGTTTTCTCGTGTATCGTGATTGGGTCGTGTCGTGTCATCATTTGTACTTGGACTGAGTCATATCGTGTCATAGAATAAATAAGTCATAACAGAACTGCTGTACCTTGAAATTCTTGAAGCTAACCTGCGAGTCCACACCAGGGGCGAGGGTTAGTAGTTATCTGTCCACACCTGCGAGTCCACACTAGAGACGAGGGTGATGCTAGCCTGCGAGTCCACACCAGGGACGAGGGTTAGTAGTATATGGTTCACACCTGCGAGTCCACACTAGGGACGAGGGTGATGCTAGCCTGCGAGTCCACACTAGGGACGAGGGATAGTAGTATATGGTTCACACCTGCGACTCCACACTAGGGACGAGGGTGATGCTAGCCTACGAGTCCACACTAGGGGCGAGGGCTAGTAGTTGTTCAAACCTACGAGTCCACACTAGGGACGAGGGTTTGAGTATTCGATTGGTTATCCATTGATATCGTGATATCGTGTTCTCTTGTTCTTCTCCAGCAGTTCGTTTAGGCGTAGTGGTTCTTCCAGTCGTGTATAGTCGTATTTTCGTACGAATTGGTCTTTTTTCGTTTATTTCTTGTATTTTTCTTATTGCATGATAAACTGCTAGATAGGCATGTTTTTATGTATCTTGCTATATCCCCTAAGGACCTTATGATCTCTTCAGGTTTAGTGAGTGCATGGAGATATCTATTAGTTCTGGATGACGGATGGAATGATACGCTTGCGGGATTCAGGTATTAATACCATGTTTATTATCCAGTTCATCCAGCTCGTGTTTCCCTTTCATCATTATGATATATCATATTTATTGATTCGGTTTATAGACTCATGTTATTTCTTGGAGTCTAATCGGACATGCATGCTAGTGGGCTGCAGACCACGACCCATACTTGTTCATTCTTGTTTATTATTCTTATTGTGGATTGAGATATAGTTTTTCCTTACCTTGATGAGGCCCATTGCCATAGCCGTGACAGCGTTTACGTATTCGAGTTGGGCTGGAGTCCGCTTGATGCGTAGCTGGCTTGCTCACGCTCTCGCGTCCAAAAAGTGGGTGCGGGTCGTGACACAACCAGAACACTTCTGCCTTCAGCAGGCTGGGCATCCAAAGCCATGTGCCCAAGGCTATGCGCCCAGGCTCTCTGGATCCATACTATGCGCCCACATCAAGGAAGCTCAGACATGCTATCAAGGAGCATGCGCCCAAGGCCAGTCTCCAAGGCCTATGCGCCCACAACAAAAAGACAGGCCCCAACGTGTATAGCACGGGGCTGTCTTCAAGGACATCACAGATCTTAGGTGTGGGGGTTGCCCCTGCACATAAACTAAGTCTGGATGCGCCTACTCTCTTTACGAACCCGCATACAAAGCTCGACGATGCATGCAACATGGGTTGTAAGGCAAAACTCCCTTCTGCTATCTTGCGCGACATGATAAATCATAAGCACAAAGCAAGGAAGAACATAACAATCCATAGTGCGCTTCCGTGCACCAGTATTGTTATCAACTGTTGTTGCTCAAAGACAACAAGAGCGCCTCAGAGAAAGTCCGTGTTTCGACGACTACACTTCTCTGACGACGAGAAGCCACTATGTGTTTCATCCAACATGGCTTTATGGGGTCCCCCTAACGGAAGCCCCAATCAAAGACGGTGGACTACGAACCCAACTTTCTCTCTTAGCTCTGCAAGAAGAAGAAGAAGAAGCCTACCAACAGATGGCCAACAGGCTGTCGCATCCGAAGGAGTCTATATGGGCACTCGATCGAAGGCAAGACTCCGTATGGACGACGAAGATTCCCAAGCCGGGGGTAGCATTCCCTCAGAATCTGAAGCAGATGACCCTCATACTGGGGGTAGCCTTCCAGAGGACGATGATCCCTCCGAATCCGATGGCGACTATCTACCTCCTCTACCTGAAGATGAAGGACTTATCCACTCGGAGACAGACAGTATCAGCACCAGTTGTACTGCTTCCTCTGTTCATCCTTGCATGCTATCTACATATATGGCAGACAGAGAAAGACCTGAAGAAGGTAGTGATCAGACTAGCAAATGGCTAGAGGGTCTCGAAACAGTATTTGCCAAGATCACTGATATGCTTACCAGTATCATGGCAGTTCAAGCTGCTGGGGCTGTTCCTCCACCTCAACAAAACGCCTCAGCCTACGTTAGTCCGGCTCATAGCAACAACCCTCCTTCACTACAAAAGAAGTATCATTCCGTTGCGCCTCCTCCAAATCTTGCAAATACCGGGGGTGAACCTTCGCCAACAACGCCTGACAACCATTCAGCAACCGTTTCCCAACACCTGCTCAATCAACAGGATGCAATTGATTCCTTGGTCACTCACCTCGACACCATCTCACACAAAGACGAGCTTTAGAAGATGGGGATATCTCAACCGTATCCCCCTGAATGGGAGAACGCTACTTGCCCTCCTAACTACAAGCCGCTGATGCTGAACTCATTTGACGGTTTGACTTCTCCTCGTCAGCACATGACGTACTTCAACATGCAGACTCTGTACTTACCCAGAGACGATCCGTTCCTGTCGAAGTTGTTTATTAGCACCTTGCAGGAGGTAGCCTTCGAATGGTTCTACAGTCTGCCTGACGGGTGTATCAATTCATTCAAAGACTTGGAGAGGTTGTTCCTCAACAGGTTTTACGAAAGTGGCATGCATGTTAGTATGTCCACCCTCATCGAGACCAAGCAAAGGAGGACTGAGTCGGTCTTCGCCTTCATCGAACGCTTCAGGCGGCTAGCACTGAAGATGCCCTTCGGTATACCAGACTCAGAACTTATGGATACTTGCCGACACAACTTCCTTCCTACAGTGAAGTTTTGTTTGGGTATACATAAGTATGATACATGGCCCGCTTTCATTGGGGCCGCTGATGCTGCTGAAAATGACATTCCTAACCTGGAACTACTGGGGTTGAAGACACCCAAATCCGAAGACAAGGGCAAGCATCCTCAAACTATCCCTGTTCGTGGGGGTAAAGGGAAAGAAGTTCTGAAAGTCGACACATCCAAAGGAGTTTCTAATTCTCGGGACGCCTCCGACAAGCCTAAAGAGACCTTCTCCTTCGACAAAGACGATGTCATCACCATCTTCCACTCATTGACAAAGGACAATAAGCTGACATTGCCTCCACCACGACGTCCTGCAGAGGCGAGCCAACTCAATGATCCCAAGTACTGTCTCTATCATCAGTACGTACACCATTCCACCAAGGACCGCATTATCCTGAAGAAGAAGATACAATAGCTTATCGATAGTCAAGTGATCAACCTCGAAGCGGAAGACAAGGTTATATCTGCTAATATGATCTCTCTTCAATTTGGCGACTTTCCTCCTACAGAAGTCCCAGACGGCGTGGTCCCGATCCCCAAGGCGATGATGAAAGTCGTCAACCTACCACCAGCTCGCAACTCGACCTTGGTCACACTCATAACTGAACGTGGTGAGATCATGTGGGTCCACCCGGACCTTGTCCAAGAAGTGACGCAGGGGGTAGCACCTTCCAAAGCAAGAAAGGGTAAGAAATTCAAGCCATGCCATATGGTATCCTCCTCCATCTATGAGATTCTATCTGGCGAGACGCTATCGGGGAAGACTTATCTTCGGACGTACGATCCCGCACAAGAAGAAGCAGTACCTCCTCAAGCTCCTATTGCCCCCACAAGCTCAGAAGCTGACCCGTCCAGGCCTCAAACTACGGACAAATCCAAGCAGAAGGAGATGTAGTTTGACAAATCTTTAAAGATGCCAGCTCCCAAAGGCATGGATCGGCCCTACAACTTTGACATACTGGCTCAGCTAGCCAATACGCCTGCCAGGTTGTCTCTGTTCGATCTATTGCGACTCTCCAAAGAAACGTAAAAGGCCTTAAGTGAGGCATTACTACACGCCAACTCTTACCTTGCCGAAGTCAAAGCCCCCGCTGAAGATCCTGTCTCCTGTCCCTACTGCCACAGTACTATGGAAGTGGTGTCCAACATCACCTTCTCACAGGAGGACATGCTACTCAAGAATAATCGTCATGATAGACCCCTGTACTATACAGGGTATATCGGGGCGATCAAGGTGGACCGCATGCACATCGATCCAGGATCCTCCCTCAGCATTATTCCTAGAAATTTGCTTCAAATTCTGGGAATCCTTCTGTACAAGCTATCCGCAACCAACACAACTATCATGGCTTTCAATACTGATCGATGCCATCCGCTAGACAAGATCCGTCTCAAATGTCAGATCGGTGATCTCCGAACGAAAGTTTCCTACTATGTGATCGATGCCAATGTATCCTACAACATCTTGTTGGGACGTCCATGGATACACGAGAACATGATCGTTCCTTCCACACTCCACCAGTGCTTCAAGTACGTCAATAGTGACGGTATCGTAAAGACAGAGTTTGCTGATGTTGATCCTTTCAAGGGCATCGAAGCTTACTATGGAGATTCGGTACTTTACCAGTCTCAACCCCCCAAGGATGACGGCAATAAAGCTGATAATGAAGCTAAAGCAAGTCCATCCTCCAACGATGGTCCCCTGATTATCCGAGTCAAAGGACATACTACTCCAAAAAGTACTCCGAAGCCTCTCACAATCTGGGTGAAAAAGAATAACCCTAACAAGGTCAAGCCACTGACTATCACTCTCAACAAGCACTACAACAAAAAACCTTTTAATGACGACTAAAAAGCGTCATTAATGACGAACCATGACGCTTTTTTTACAGCAACCGTTATGAAAACGGGTGTTATAAATGTTTTTTAAAAGCGTCATAAAATAACCGTCATGAATAGTTTCTATAAAAGCGTTATGAATAGTTAATATATAGTGCACAATTCAGAACAATTTTAAAACGTCATGAATAGATAATATGTATAGGCTCAATGCAGCACATTTATAACACTTTATACTATTCAAATTAGCATATTTATAATGCTCTATACTGTACAGTATATATTACATTCCAAAAACTTAACATTATATATCACCATCTTTATTACAATCCTCAAAATAGAGTACATCAACATCTTCATTACATTGAATATCCAAATACAGAATGTACCTAAAAAATAGGAATAAATCTCTCTTTTGCTAACCAAATTATTAGAAATATTTACTTAAGTAGATTCTGACCATGGATCTTCTCTCTGCCATCTCTTGAAGATATCGGGAGTCCCAAAGAGAAGTAGTGTCGCAGCTGAGCGACGACTTGGTGCAGCTGCAGCCGGCGCCGTCGTGGGAGAGCCTCATCCTCTGATCCCTTACTCTCGCCTGAACCCTCACCAGCGCCTGCATGCACCTCAGCGTCACGTTGTGCCCTTTTTACAAAAAATCGGAAATGTCAGCTTTGCACTTTAGTAATCAACGTTGAAATGTGAGCCTAGCAATCAACCTGGATTTTACCAAGCCAATAAATTAAAAAAAGTTAACAAGAAATTTATATATTAGAAATCAAAATAAAAAATGCATAATTAAGAAAGCATCAACAGGGACATAAATAGCTTGCACAGATGTAATAGAACCCTTCTTTGTAGTTGTAATACGCTCTTGCAACCCTCCAAGATCAGTGGCAAGAGTTGGTTGGTAACCAATGGCAGATGGGATACGACCAAGCAAAGCAGACACTTCAGAGTTTGCCTAAAAAGTTGAAGATAAACTGAGCCATAAAACATGCATATGCATAACAAGAAAATCATTCCATGTACAGGTTACTATAAGCTTACTTGAGTGAACCGGAAAATGTTGTCAATAAAGAGAAGCACATCTTGCCCTTCGGCATCTCAGAAATTCTCGGCAACTGTCAACCTAGTCAACCCAACACGAGCACGAGCACCAGGGGGCTCATTCATTTGTCCGTACACAAGAGCACATTTGCTTTCACTCTACAACATGGAAACCGATTCCAAACTTCAGAAGCAAGAATACAACACAACTGATTAAAGAAACACCAAAGTAGCCTAGAACAAGTACCTGCTTTTCTCCAAGCTTAATCACACCACTCTCAATCATTTCCCTGTACAAGTCATTACCCTCGCGAGTACGCTCCCCAACACCAGCAAAGACAGAGAAACCACCTGACAGAAAACCTTACTGATGTAATAAATGCAAATAAACACTCATGAAAATAGGTTGCCGTCAATTTTGTTTGTACTAACCATGAGCTTTAGCGACATTGTTGATCAATTCCATGATAAGTATAGTTTTTCCAACACCAGCACCACCGAACAACCCAATCTTTTCTCCTCTTTGATAAGGTGCCAAAAGATCCACAACCTGAAGATGAAAGAAACATAATTTATTTGATACTACATTGACGTATGGTATCCTCCTCAAAAATCCTATATGTAATGATACTTTCTTAAATACAAACATTGATGAGAAATATAGAGCACAGAAGAGCAAAAATTATTGTACCTTGATTCCAGTGACAAGAATTTGTTGTTCTGTAGCCTGTTCAACAAAAGCAGGTGCCTCACGATGAATTGGAAGGAAATGGCTTGTCTCTACAAAGGAAAGGAAACAAACAATCATAAGTTACAAAAAAAAACAAATACAAACCCAAACATTATCCAAAATCTCTTAGAAGAAAAGCGAAGAAGAATGACACTGAAGAAGTATGATTTTAAAGAAAGTAAGACGCTATCGGTAGTTGCATGCGCATGTGTGTCTATTTGGCCATCCGCCCACATATAATATAAACCTCCATTTCAAGTCAATTAAAATGCTTGTCTCTCAATGAACCTGTGTAAGAGTATAACCATTATAAATAATTTATGAGCTGGATATAACTCATGAAACCTGTTTTTTCCATATTATACTGAATCCCTTGTGAATTATTAACTCTAATCTTGTCCTTTAATTCACATAAATATGAAATTATTTATTTCTATTAGTTTCATACCCCTATAAATAACGTGAGTCAAAACAAAATAATTCATGCAATCTCTATCTGGTTTAATTGCTTACAAACTATCAGGAATTTAAACTCCTTTTCTAAATCTTATAAATGTGAAACATAATAAAGCTTTCTTCACATGAAAATAAATTTCATATAAGCATACCTAAACCTATTATAGATATAACCAATACGGCTGCCATTTTGAATTGGGATTCAAGCTTAGTAATGACAGTGGAGAATGATAATGTGCCATCAGATCAGATAGCCACTTGAATTAAGGGACGGGAATAAAATTTAGACTCAAGAAATTTGTAATTGGATTTGGGTTCAATTCTAATTCAATAAGAGGCAATAGTATACCAGTGGTGGCAACTGAAGCATTTTGTCATACAATTGAACTGCAGCAGTGCAAAAAAAAAAGACTTGAGAGAAAAATAAAACTACCTTGGCTTTCTTCTGCAGCTTCCCAGCAAACAAGAGGTACTGCTTCAGCGTATAATCCTTGGCGATCCCCATCGCGACCATCATCGCCTAGTCGGACATGAATGGAGCGACGTTCGGAGCCTACGTCACGAGGACCACAGAGACGGTGGTGGGCCCGACCCCCTTGAGAGAAGCCAACGCCGAGACCGCTACCGCTAGGTCCGGGAGCACGACGAAGGCCTTTTGGAAGGCAAACTCCACCGCTGCCCCATCGAGCGATGCCACAGAGTCTAGCAAGTGGGGCCTTCATTTTCCCCTCCGCGTTCTCCAGCCCCGCCCCGACCTTCCGGCCGTCGTCGCCCCTCGACGGCCACCCGGTCTTCGAGACCACCACCCTCACGTCGCCGAACCCGAGCCGCCCCGTCGCGACGAACATCGCGTTGACCTGCGCGTCCAGGAGGCTCTGCACCGATAGCTCGTCGAGATGAGATCGATCGTCGAGATGAGGCGCTCGTCGTTGGAACACGCTGCCGAAGTGGTGGCTCTGTACCGATAGCTCAGTCGCCGAAGGGTTGCTGCGTAGTCGAGCCCATCACCGGAGTAATTAAGGTTAGGGTTGAAAATTGGAGGAGAAGAGGTTTGAGGAGGAGAGATGCTGCTCGTTAGAAAATAGATGAGAAATGAATTTTCTCTCTCCTACTGAGCTTTTATACAGTGAAGGAATTACAAGTTTGCCACCGCTCTAAAATATTAATGACGTTTTGTTTTATAAACGTTATAAAAAGCCCAGAATTAGCCCAAACTAGAAAAAAGGTATTTCTCAACTTCGATAACGCTTATGTATCAGCCGTCATTAAAACTCCTTGTCGAGCGTCATTAATAGGTCTTTTTGTTGTAGTAAAGACACCCCGGGAGGAACCTACTGATGCCCGTCCTCCCAAACCTGAAGAGTTACCCTACGTGGTGAACTCGGCCAAGACTGTGGCTCCTCCTCCAGATGATGACCCTCTCAATGAGTATGTCAATACTCATAATAATATACCTTCGGTGGATGATGTTATCCCTGAAGAAGAACTTGCGTATTCCTTAGTAAAGGTTTATCTTTGAATTACTCCGATGTCTATCAATCTGTAAACCACTACATAGGTATGATATACGCTCTAGAGAACGGCATAGGACCACACCTCTGTATGCCGGTCATAATACCTCATCCGCGGGAAAAGTTTACCCTGAAGATATCCTCTACTTCATCATTCCAGCCAGAAAGAAAGATGAAGAGCTAATCATCTTCGGTCGTATAATTGGCGAGAGAAAGTTCGTTTCAGACTCTACTGATACGAGCCTGCGCATCTGATCACAGCATATCGTATTGGTTACGTAACTGTACTGATACGAGCCTGCGTATCTGACCAAACCCTTAAAAATCTTAATCCACTCTGCCTTGAAAATTCTCCTAGAAATTCTCTACGTCCTTGAAAACTCCATATTTGCTCTCGATTATACTTCCTTGCTTTCTGTACCATTGATTTTTGTCTTTTCCTATTCCGGGATGACGAATGATCGTGCTGTCTAGAATCTATCAGAAATTCTTAAGTTATAGTTTAATATTGCTTGATTATTGAATAAATGGTTGTTTATAGATATGATAGATTATAGAGCCATATGTCCTAGATAGCTGTTGGTAATAAGTTTAACGACTAGTTGGAAGGTTATAAAGTTTTAGTGACCTGTGTTTTGAGGAATAGTGTGACCAAAGGTGGGTAGAAGTCCTCGAGATTTCATAGTTACAAAATTGCTAGGAGAAGATATGAACTATTTTGAGGAATTAAATTTCGGTAAAAGTAGACTTTCTTTTAAAATTTAAGGAAATAGTTATGAATTAGAATTTCGAGGACGAAATTATTTTTAAGGTGGGTAGATTTGTAGCTCCCCTTCCCAAATTTTTTGAAATATTTTTATATTATTTATTTAATTTAAAGGGTAATTTTTAGGATTTTATAAATGATTATTACGGTAGATGACTTTAGCCATGGTTGAGTTTTGAAGTACCAGACGACTAGGAATCATGGCACGGATAGTGCAGTGGCGTGCCTTGACTAGTGTATTAGCCATGCCAAGGAAGACCTAGCCATAAGTGTGTCCTAATTAGGAAAACCAGACCAAGTTGTGACATGAACATTATAAATAGTTTAATTTTTTATTATTAAATTTATTGACTTTGTCGGAACCCGGTTGTACCGAACTAGTTTGGATCGGACCCGGACCAAGTCCAAGCCCTAGTAGTCGGGTAGTACGTGTAGAGACGACTATATAGAGGTACGTTGTATTGTCGTTTGACTTTAGTTATTTAGGAAGCAATTTGAAATCGGTGGATATATATATACATATTATTGTGCTTGCTATTAAAATAGTATTTTAGTTGCTAATATAGTAAATAAGTTCTTTAATAAATATTTTGGATATTATGGGAATTAACTAGGTTATATATATACTTGTATATATGTATATGTATGGCTAACTACTTGAAATTATTTATATAGATTGGTATATAAATTATGAATTCTATATTATAAAATATTGATGATGCTTAATATTTATTTGCTCGTATACGTGTTTATGGTATATATATATAATCATATATATTCATATGCATATTTGGTAGCTTATACTAATATATGGTATATATGTTTAGGACATATATATATTATATATATGTATGCATTTAGGGAATAATGAGTAAAAAGGAAAAACACATAAAACCCCAAGCATTCGGTCTAAGCTAGCCTGGCCCAGCCCCTCTTGGGCTGCAACGGACCCCCCACAGCATATACTAAGGAAAACAGTAGTAAACCCGACCCACAGTGAACATCCCAAACCGAGAGGATATGCATATAGATATATGTCATATATAAATGTATAGACATTAGCTAATAGAAATGGATGCAACAGCAACTAACAATTCCAGCCCGGCCCAACCTTTCCCCCATAGCCCAATTCCCGCCCGACCCAACCTTTCCCCCATAGCAAACTGAGCAGGCCCGAGACCCTTATCCGCTCAGCCAATACTCAGAACCATTGTATATAAATACGTAGATATATGCGAGTCAGCTAAAAACCTGAGAACTCCTGGAACCCCAACACCCGACGCCACCCCCTCCAACCCTAGGCGCGCCACCCGCCGCCGGAGCCACCGCCGCGCGGGTCGCCGGAAGCACAGCCGCGCGCAGGAAACAGGGAACCACTGACTGCAGCATCCCCAAAGCCTTTACTTCACAGTGAGTTTTCTCTCTCGTCGTGGCATATTTTTCTGCACGGTTTCTTCGTACATGTCGATAATATAACCATCTTCGAAATCCTTCAAAGGGAATTCGTCGAAAACCCTTTGATCGACCAAGAACTCGACGCGAAGTCGATCAAATAACTGTTCGAAAACAGAACAGTTTCGTAGACCGATTACCCTACTTTACGTTCAATTTTTTTTCAAACCATGAACGATTTTAAAAATCTATTTGAAGGAGTTTATTGACAACATATAGGACTTCACGACCCTTTTGTGGATTTAGAAATCATCGACTACGTATCGAAAATCGAATCCCGAAGTTTACCGAAAAACTGTTTTAAAAACTAGAAAATTTGTCCGATACGACGTGCGTCCCGCCAATCCGGGCGACATGGTCACGAACCGAAGGCATCGAAAGGTGCATAACGGCTTCGTGGTCGTATGGGCTTTGACGGAATTCAAATTGGTTGCGTGTGCGCGACGAATTTGATCCGTATCCGTCAAAATTCACCGTATCGGTCCTCTGTGCAAATTTCCCAATTACTTTGTGCACGCTCGTCAGATCGAGACGAAACTTGTGCCAGCAGGACCGTATCGTTTTTCTGGTCTTGTATGCCAAGTTTGGTCCAATTCTGAGACAGTTGATCGGATCAGCCATTTTGCGGGCCCTACGGTCCGACTCAACGGGTGATTTTGTGCACGGCCTGTCAAAATCCAACTTTAGACATACGGTTGGATTCGTATCGGAAAACCAGACCTGTTGACATATAGTTTGACGACTTTAGAGACCATTGACTCTGGCACGATTTTTGGTACAAAGCGGGTCCAACGACGGACATCATTTTTGCCCAAAATTACCGTTTTGTCTTGTGTCCAGAATTGGACTTAAGGACAGAAAATCCTAGCTAATTTGACTATTCTAAGAATGTTGGCGACGTCTGTTTCAGCTTTCGAAGACAATTGTGGATTTTGGACTTTATGGCGTACCAGTTGACAGTATCTTATTGGTTCTTCGCACTGCCGCCATGCAAGTATACCTTGCCTCCCTCTAAAGTTTATTTTCATGCTTATAGTACACCTATTGTACTATGTTATCTTTTGTTACCTTAGTTATTATAGATTTATATGATATCGCGTTTACCAGTTTATTATCTTGCTTGTATATCAGTATTTCATGACTTGATAGTGTAGTTATACCAGGCTTGTTTACGTCATGAATCATGCTAGAGTTCTCCTTACCTATGTCATGACTGAGTTGTACCGTGTCTTCACCTGTATCTTGACTGAGTCATGTCTGCAAGTATGTGTGAGTGAACTGCTATTCCTTTGTCATTTCCACAACCTGCGAGTCCACACATGGTACGAGGGTTGTCCGTTTGCACTTGCGAGTCCACACAAGGGGCGAGGGTGACTTGTCTTGAAACTGACCCGTGAGTCCACATTCGGGGCGAGGGTTGGTATTCCATTGATCTTCCAGCAGTTCATTTATGCATACTTGATCCCGTATCCGTGTTCATAGCTACCTGTCAGTAGCCACATGTCAGTCTCATGTCTAGTTCCTCTTTATACCCTGGTTATATTATTGCATGATTAAACTGTTAGATAGGCATGTTTTATGTATCTTACGAGTCCTCTGAGGATCTGATGATCTCTTCAGGTTTAGAGACTGTATGGAGTAAGTTAGCAGAGCGGGATGGTAGAGGATTGCGATGTATGATACATGTATTTGGTTGTGATATTTCTTTTATATCCTCTTGTGCTTTATATTTCGTATCATGTTATATTCTGGCTTATTTCATAGACTCATATCATTCTTGGAGTCTAATCGGACAATATGCTAATGGGCTGCAGACCATGACCCATACTTGTTCATTCTTGTTTTACATGATGCTTGTGGATTGAGATATAGTTTAGATTAGACATGATACCATGACCTTGACAGCTTAAACGTACTCGAGTCGGGCTGGAGTCCGTTCGATACGTAGCTGGCTTGCTCACGAGCTCGCGTCCGAAAAGCGGGTGCAGGTCATGACAAGTTTTTGTGGTGGCCCTTGCAGGTCAGAGGCATATCGTATCGGTTACATAACTGTACTGATACGAGCCTGCGCATCTGACCAAACCCTTAGGAATCTCAATCCACTGTGCCTTGAAAATTCTTCTAGAAATTCTCTACGTCCTTGAAAACTCCATATTTGCTCTCGATTATACTTTCTTGCTTTTCATACCATTGATTCTCGTCTCTTCCTATTCCGAGATGTCGAATGATCGTGCTGTCTAGAATCTATCAGAAATTCTTAAGTTATAGTTTAATATTGCTTGATTATTCAATAAATGGTTGTTTATAGATATGAGAGATTATAGAGCCATATGTCCTAGATAGCTGTTGGTAATAAGTTTAACGACTAGTTGGAAGGTTATAAAGTTTTAGTGACCTGTGTTTTGAGGAATAGTGTGACCAAAGGTGGGTAGAAGTCCTCGAGATTTCATAGTTACAAAATTGCTAGAAGAAGATATGAACTATTTTGAGGAATTAAATTTCGGTAAAAGTAGACTTTCTTTTGAAGTTTAAGGAAATAGTTATGAATTAGAATTTCGAGGACGAAATTATTTTTAAGGTGGGTAGATTTGTAGCTACCCTTTCCCGAAATTTTTTGAAATATTTTTATATTATTTATTTAATTTAAAGGGTGATTTTTAGGATTTTATAAATGATTATTAGTTAATTATTACGGTAGATGACTTTAGCCATGGTTGAGTTTTGAAGTACCAGACGACTAGGAATCATGGCACGGATAGTGCAGTGGCGTGCCTTGACTAGTGTATTAGCCATGCCAAGGAAGACCTAGCCATAAGTGTGTCCTAATTAGGAAAACCAGACCAAGTTGTGACATGAACATTATAAATAGTTTAATTTTTTATTATTAAATTTATTGACTTTGTCGGAACCCGGTTGTACCGAACTAGTCCGGATCGGACCCGGACCAAGTCCAAGCCCTAGTAGTCGGGTAGTACGTGTAGAGACGACTATATAGAGGTACGTTGTATTGTCGTTTGACTTTAGTTATTTAGGAAGCAATTTGAAATCGGTGGATATATATACATATTATTGTGCTTGCTATTAAAATAGTATTTTAGTTGCTAATATAGTAAATAAGTTCTTTAATAAATATTTTGGATATTATGGGAATTAACTAGGTTATATATATACTTGTATATATGTATATGTATGGCTAACTACTTGAAATTATTTATATAGATTGGTATATAAATTATGAATTCTATATTATAAAATATTGATGATGCTTAATATTTATTTGCTCGTATACGTGTTTATGGTATATATATATAATCATATATATTCATATGCATATTTGGTAGCTTATACTAATATATGGTATATATGTTTAGGATATATATATATATATATATATATATATATATATATATATATATATATATATATATATATGTATGTATGCATTTAGGGAATAATGAGTAAAAAGGAAAAACACATAAAACCCCAAGCATTCGGTCTAAGCTAGCCTGGCCCAGCCCCTCTTGGGCTGCAACGGACCCCCCACATCATATACTAAGGAAAACAGTAGTAAACCCGACCCACAGTGAACATCCCAAACCGAGAGGATATGCATATAGATATATGTCATATATAAATGTATAGACATTGGCTAATAGAAATGGATGCAGCAGCAACCAACAATTAGAGCCCGGCCCAACCTTTCCTCCACAGTCCAATTCCCGCCCGACCCAACCTTTCCCCCACAGCAAACAGAGCAGGCCCGAGACCCTCATCCGCTCGGCCAATACTCAGAACCATTGTACATAAATACGTAGATATATGCGAGTCGGCTAAAAACCCTAGAACTCCTGGAACCCCAACACCCGACGCCACCCCCTCCGACCCTAGGCGCGCGACCCGCCGCCGGAGCCACCGCCGCGCGGGTCGCCGGAGGCCGCCGGAAGCACAGCCGCGCACAGGAAACAGGGAACCACTGACAGCAGCGTCCCTAAAGCCTTTACTTCACAGTGAGTTTTCTCTCTCGTCGTAGCATATTTTTCTGCACGGTTTCTTCGTACACGTCGACAATATAACCATCTTCAAAACCCTTCAAAGGGAATTCGTCGTAAACCCTTCGATCGACCAAGAACTCGACGCGAAGTCGATCAAATAACTGTTCAAAAATAGAACAGTTTCGTAGACCGATTACCCTACTTTCGGTCAATTTTTTTCCAAACCATGAACGATTTTGAAAATCTATTTATAGGAGTTTATTGACAACATATAGGACTTCACGACCCTTTTTGTGGATTTAGAAATCATCGACTACGTATCGAGAAATCGAATCCCGAAGTTTACCGAAAAACTGTTTTAAAAACTAGAAAATTTGTCCGATATGACGTGCGTCCCGCCAATGCGGACGACGTGGTTGCGAATCGAAGGCATCGAAAGGTGTGTAATGACTTCGTGGTCGTGTGGGCTTTGACGGAATTCAAATTGGTTGCGTGTACGCGACGAATTTGATCCGTATCCGTCAAAATTTACCGTATCGGCCTTTGTGCAAAATTTTCAATTACTTTGTGCACGTTCGTCAGATCGAGACAAAACTTATGCCAGTAGGACCGTATTATTTTTCTGGTCCTGCATGCCAAGTTTGGTCCGATTCTGAGACAGTTGATCGAATCACCGTTTTACGGGCCCTACGGTCCGACTCAACAGGTGATTTTGTGCACGGTCCGCCAAAATTCTACTTTGGACATACGGTTGGGTTCGTATCGGAAAACCGGACCTGTTGACATATAGTTTGACGACTTTAGAGACCATTGAATCTGGCACGATTTTCGGTACAAAGCGGGTCCAACGGCGGACATCATTTTTGCCCGAAATTACCGTTTTGCCCTGTGTCCAGAATTGGACTTAAGGACAGGCAATTCTAGCTAATTTGACTATTCTGAGAATGTTGGCGATGTCTGTTTCAGCTTTGAAAGACAATTGTGAATTTTGCACTTTATGGCGTACCAGTTGACGGTATCTTATTGGTTCTTCGTGCTACCGCCAGACAAGTATACCTTGCCTCCCTCTACAGTTTATTTTCATGCTTATAGTACACCTGTTGTACTATGTTATCTTTACTTACCTTAGTTGTTATAGATTTATATGATACCGCGTTTACCAGTTTATTGTCTTGCTTGTATATCAGTATTTTATGACTTGATAGTGTAGTTATACCAGGCTTGTTTACGTCATGGATCATGCTAGAGTTGTCCTTACCTGTGTCATGACTGAGTTGTACTGTATCTTCACCTGTATCTTGACTGAGTCATGTCTACAAGTATGTGTGAGTGAACTGCTATTCCTTTATCTTTTCCACAACCCGCGAGTCCACACACGGGGCGAGGGTTGTCTGTTTGCACCTGCGAGTCCACACACGGGGCGAGGGTGACTTGTCTTGAAATTGACCTGCGAGTCCACATTCGAGGCGAGGGTTGGTATTCCATTGATCTTCCAGCAGTTCATTTATGCATACTTGATCCCGTATCCGTGTTCATAGCTACCTGTCAGTAGCCACATGTCAGTCTCATGTCTAGTTCCTGTTTATACCCTGGTTATATTATTGCATGATTAAACTATTAGATAGGCATGTTTTATTTATCTTGCTAGTCCTCTGAGGACCTGATGATCTCTTCAGGTTTAGCGACTGCATGGAGTTAGTTAGCAGAGCGGGATGGTAGAGGATTACGATGTATGATACATGTATTTGCTTGTGATATTTCTTTATTATCCTCTCGTGCTTTATATTCCATATCATGTTATATTCTGCTTATTTCATAGACTCATATCATTCTTGGAGTCTAATCGAACAATATGCTAATGGGCTGCAGACCATAACCCATACTTGTTTATTCTTGTTTTACATGATTCTTGTGGATTGAGATATAGTTTAGATTAGACATGAGACCATGACCTTGACAGCTTATACGTACTCGAGTCGGGCTAGAGTCCGCTCGATACGTAGCTGGCTTGCTCACGAGCTCGCGTCCGAAAAGCGGGTGCGGGCCGTGACACCCTCTTAGCTCAGAAGAACGAAGGCGGCCATAAACAGGAAATTTACTACCTCAGCCGCACAATGGTAGGTGCCGAGCACAGATACACCCCGGTGGAGAAGGAATGCCTCGCACTAGTATTTGCCATCCAGAATACGCGCCACTATGTGTCTGGGCAGACTATCCACATTATATCTAAAGTCAACCCTCTCAGAATACTCATGACTAAACCGGGCTCTCTTAATTCCCGTTTAGCTACATGGACAATGTTGTTGACTCTGTACGATATGATCTTCGTTCCTCAGAAGGCAGTAGAAGGCCAAGCATTAGCTGATTTCCTAGACGATAGCAGATTTCCACCGATGGCATGTTCAGTGCTGCGTTGTTCATGTCCTGTGGGTCCATTTGCTGAAAACAAAGGAAGTCATTAGACGATAGAATGATTCAAACAGGATGCATTAGATACTTGAAATCGAATATAGAAGTCAATGACGAAATTTTAACTCACGAAGACAGTCCTTAAGTCCCTATTCTTAATCCTAGTCACAGGCCCGCAGTAGTACGACTAACTTAAGTACTACCACGGTTTCGCTGGTCTTGCGAAACGTCGACCTGCATGGGCCACCATAAAAATGTGTCACGACCCGTACCCAATAATTTGGGCATGAATCATATACACGCCCAGCCTACGCCGCAGAGTCGGCGGTAGAACGCTGTACAATATGATGAACAACCATGCAGTAAAAATAAATCACAAGGAGTATTTAAGACTAAAACTCAACTCAGCTGTCATGAATAAAAATAGAATCGTCTCATAATGAAAGAGAGTCTAAATCAAAGTAATCTCTACTACATGTCTCATCTCAACTCATAATCAAATACAAGGTCTCAGCACTAACAAATGTCTAAGATAGAACAGCGGGGTCAGAAGCTGCATAATCCTCCTGATAGACAAGGTCTGTCTCTAAGGCATCCCCCAAATACGGGCCATACTCCTTTGGACATACGATCTCATCGCCATCACCTAAAATTTGTTTGGTTACCCAGTCAGGATGGAACGAGTACAATTCACTGAGTGCAGTTCCAAATATATGAAGATGACTATACAACAGGGGTTAGCTTTTAGACATATGAATCATAAAATAAAATGAAGAAAAGTAATAAAACTGAATAAGAACAGAAATAAAAATGCAGTAAAAATACTCACCAACTGACTGAAGTACCTTTGATATGTGATCGGTCTCGGGACAATTATGCGACACTGTCTACACTGTTTAAAGCTACACTGTCTATATTATACTGTCTAAATTATACTGTCTACATTACACTGTCTAAATTACACTGTCTATATTACACTGTCTAAATTACACTGTCTACATTGTATGAATTACACTGTCTATAATTTATAAAGCAATAGAAATTACTGTCTACACTGTCTACGATAAATAAGCAATAGTAATCACTGTCTATACTGTCTACGATAAATAAGCAATAATAATCACTGTCTACACTGTCTATACTGTCTAAGGTCGGATCACATATCTTTGGTACTTTACTTCCCGACATGACAAGGAACAAAATCACAAAAACTGAAAACATATATCTATCGACTAATCACTGCTGTATAGTAAGGATCAATAATGAAAACAAACAATAAACTGTAATCGCCTGATGTCCCGAACTGCTGTAATAGATCCAATGCCAAGTCTGAGCCCAAATGACCTATTTAATGATTTATAAGGATCAATATACAGTAATAAAGGTGTAAAAACAGTAATTTTGTATTGGCCTAATGCATGGCCTATGATACCCCTTTCCCTTAGGTTGGAATCTAACCTTAGTAATAAGTGTTAACCTGTGCTGAAATTCATGATAAGTATTTAGGTGCTTTCCTAGTAACTACTCTACTGTCATTTTCTACTCTAATACCCTTAACTTCCTGATATCACACTGCCAACTTAATCCTACCCTACTTTATTTGCCACATGATACCCTCTCAAATTTTGGATATCTAACATGTAAGTCAATGTGATTATCTGACCTGGGTTAGTTCTACACTGTCTAACACACCAGTGTTAGGGAATGGCAAGTGAGTAGGGTACAGGGCCTGTCATGCCTATTCTCTCTCACCTGCCACAATGCTTCATATCTTGCTTTCTGTCCAGTGCAAATTTCTTGCTAATCTAACCCCTAATATCCTGGCATCTTCCTAGATAATCTTGTATTTTTGAATGCAGGTTAGCCATTAGGCCTCCCCTCTAATACTCATAGGTATCCAGGGAATGTGGTCGAGTCTAGGTGCCCAAAACAAACCTAGTACATTGACCTGGTTACTCCTGTTTGTTTGTTCACCCTTGAACATCCTGAATTTGATGAGCATCCTTTAGAATCTTCCAACAAGACTTAGTGATTCCTGGTGAAAGGTTCCCACCTGATCCCAAACTTGAAAAAAGACTTTAACTCCTTACCCAGGTTAACTGTCAAGAGTTTAAATTAGAGTCTCTGATAGGTCCACATCAGTTGACATCTACTGGATCCCCAGGATTTGGGTTTTCTGGTTAGATGCATCCCTGCCCTGTCCTTTCATAACCTGTACAACCTGTGGTCTCTGGCCATATTAGACTGCCATGGGATTTCCCAGGATTTGGGCAAGGTTTACACATGACTGGGTTATCCTATGAACTAGGCTGCAAAATTTTTTATTGGTATTTACCACAGTTCCTACAACCTTCCTCCTAGGATCCCCTGGTGATGTGCATGATGTCCAACCTATTACTTAGCTTGTGTATACAATAAATCAGTGCTTTAAGGAACTGGTATGTTGGCAGGGTTTCATTCCCAGGTCAGTAGGGTCTTGCCCTGATGCAAGGGTGTAGACAAGGCTGGATGGCTTGTCTGAAATCCCTACCTATGTTATTTAGGTACAGGCTTTATCCTACCTATCCAGAGGGAACTTGGACAACTGCCTCTTGTCTACCTTAACCTGGCCTATAGTTAATCTAAACAACTGAAAATCAAGGTTAGGAAAACCTGATTTGTATTCCCAGGCTTACCCATATCTGATTTCAACTAACCACAAGGTTCTTGATCTGGAAGAGTTAGAGACTGAAAGTTCCTATCCAGGTTGCCCTGATTTCGTATACTCTCTGCTAATGGTTCCAGTTAAATTCTTATGATTCCTGATAACAATCACCATGTTTCCTGTGCAAGGGTGTAGCTGTGAGGTGACCACACACTGTGGATGGCCCTTACCATAGAGTGCCAGCCTTTCCCTTGCTACCCCAAGTACCCCTTCGTGATTCTGGATATCACATCATGTAATCCCTGTTGAGAATTAGTGAGGTTACAAGGAAGAAAACCCATGGTCCAAGGTTTTCCCTGAGTAACCAGGGGATCTTAGGTTACTCCTAAAGGCAGGTAATACTCTCTCCCCTATACCTGTCCATCTTGGTAGGTTGTACAAACCTGTAGTCCATGTCCCTCTATCAAGTTTGACAGGTCCTAGGTTTCTATGGCCTAGGATCTTAGTTACCATTCTAATGGAGTATGGAGGATCTCCTGTGTTTCTCATTCATGTGATCGTGATCTCCTGTCTTATGTAGGACACAGGAAAACCCCTACGGTGATAGCCTATCCTACCATTAGCTGCTATCAAAGTGTACTCCCCCTTAGATGTGTCTTTCGACTCCATGGTATTTAGGTTAATATCGATCATCACACAAAAGTATGTAGTACAAAACTCCAAAATTCTGATCAGCATTAAAGTTCAGAGCCCCACAAGGCTCTACCTAGGAATTTCCTCAAGTACCTAACATCCCTCCCCTTTCTAATGTATTACAATAGCATAGCAGTTGATATAACCAAAGGGGTGATGAACTTACCTGGTGATTGTGCAAAACTCGATCTCCCTGTTGCGTTAACTCTGTTTCTATTGGCAGGGGATAATGTGGGTGGCTAGGGTTTGTAGAGGAACCTAGCCGAAATTCCTATACCTATATATATAGTTGATAGGGAGGTGTTCAAGGGATAGAATTCAAATTGTTTGAATTCGAGCAATCCTTATCCTTGGAGACACTGGGGTATTCCTAATCTAATTTAAAATAGGAGTGCAGCTATCCTAACTTTTTTGTAAATTTAAAAGTTCCAACTTTGCAAAGTGGCCCCTGCATTATAAGACATTTGAAATTAAACCTTCCTTCCCTATAACCAGTTATATTTATATAACAATTGTGTCTTAGATGATCATTGCCTATACAAAGTGAGGGTTTAAACAATTTATAAACAAATAATGAATAACAAATAATAATAAAAATTTAAATGGGGCTCACAATCTATCCCCCTTAGTTAATTTCGTCCTCGAAATTTCGCTGAAAAATAACGTAGAACTGTACCTCAGTCCTCAAAGAGGTGAGGGTAGCGCTCGCGCATCTCATCCTCTCTCTCCCATGTAGACTCACCTGGGGAGTGGTATTTCCATGCGACACGAACCAAGGAAATTACTTGATTCCTTAGCACCTTCTCTCTGCGGTACAAAATCTTCACGGGCTGCTCCTGGTAACTGAGACTCGGTCCCACCTCGATCTCCGAATGGTCCAAGACATGACTGGGGTCCACCACGTATCGTCGTAGCTGGGATACGTGGAACACGTTGTGCACTCCTTCCAGTACAGGCGGTAAGGCTAATCGGTATGCTACTGCACCGACTTTCTCGAGAATCTCAAACGGCCCAATGAAACGTAGGCTGAGCTTACCGCCTTTACCGAAACGGATAGTGCCACGTGTTGGAGAAATTTTCAAAAACACCAAGTCACCGACCTAGATGCACAAAAAGTTAACACGAACTCATAGCTACACGAGCAATTAAATCTTAAATAAATTCTATACCTCAAACTCTAACGGCCTACGGTGATTGTCTGCCCAGTGTTTCTGCCTGTCTTGAGCCACGCGAAGCCGCTCTCTAATCATCTTTACCTTCTCAGCAGCATCTACTACCATCTCCGGTCCCAACAGTGCACGCTCTCCTACATCATCCCAAGACAGCGGGGTACGACATCTCCGACCATACAACGCCTCAAAAGGGGACATCTCGATACTAGCTTGGTAGCTGTTGTTATAGGAGAACTCCACGAGGTGAAGGTGGTCCTCCCATAAGCCGCCAAAATCTAGCACGCATGTCCGCAGCATATCTTCGAGCGTCTGAATGGTCCGCTCCGACAGTCCATCCGTCTGCGGATGATAAGCAGTGCTGAACTTGAGCGCTGTGCCCAAACTGGCCTGTAGGCTCCTCCAAAAATGAGATGTGAACCTGCTGTCACGGTCTGACACGATACTCACTGGAATCCCGTGCAATCGGACTATCTGCTTCACATAGAGCTCTGCCAGCTTCTCCGTAGACAACCCCACTTTAAATGGAATAAAGTGGGCCGATTTGGTCAACCGGTCAACGATGACCCAAATCGCATCCTTTCCGCCCGATGACCGTGGAAGGCCGGAAACGAAGTCCATAGTGATGTGCTCCCACTTCCACTCGGGTATCGGTAGCGGCTGCAATAATCCTCCTGGTCTCTGCCTCTCGGCTTTGACCTGCTGACATACGAGGCACCTAGAAATGAAGCGAGCTACTTCGCGTTTCATGCCATACCACCATACGTGGTTGTGCAGATCCCTGTACATTTTATTGGCTCCTGGGTGTAGAGAATACTGGGAATGGTGCGCCACCTGTAAAACTTCTTCTCTCAACTCCCTACTAGGTACACAATGTCTCGTCCCGTGCCGCAATGAACCATCCTCTGCAATAGTGAAATCATCCCGCGATCTAGCTCGTGCTTGTGCTATGATTTCCTTCAGTTGTTCATCCTGATGCTGTGCCTCTCAAATCCTGTCCATCAGTCCTGACTGAATCTGTATGCCCATCATCTGCATCCCGGCTCCTGGAATGACGATCTCGATGCCCAAGCTCTCTAAATCCGCTAACAAGTGACGATCTCGAGTCAAGCACATTGCTACGGGATACCTGCTCAAAGCATCCGCAACAACATTGGCTTTTCCCGGATGATACTGCAGTGATATGTCATAGTCACTCATCAGCTCAAGCCATCTGCGCTGCCTCATGTTTAACTCCTTTTGCGTGAAGACATACTTCAAGCTTTTATGGTCAGTGAAGATTTCTACTCGCTCTCCGTACAAATAATGTCTCCACAGCTTCAAGGCAAAGATCACGGCTGCCAACTCAAGATCGTGAGTGGGATAGTTCTTCTCATGCGGTCTCAACTGTCGAGACGCATAGGCTATCACTCTCTTGTTCTGCTCTAGGACACAGCCCAGTCCTTTGCCCGAGGCATCACTATAAATGGTGAAACCTTCCGATCCTGAAGGCAAGGCTAAGATAGGGGCTGTTGTCAGACGCTTCTTCAGCTCATCAAACGCAGCCTGGCAGTCTTCTTTCCATACGAACTCTACATCCTTCCTTGTGAGCCTAGTAAGCAGCTCTGCAATCCGGGCGAAGTCCTGTACGAACTTCCGATAGTACCCTGCTAGCCCCAAGAAACTCCGTATCTCTGCCACTGTAGTCGGTGTCGACCATACTTCCACTGCTGTCACCTTCTTCGGGTCGACGGATATACCGTCGCCAGTCACCACATGACCCAGGAACTCTACCTTGTCCAAGAAAAACTCACATTTTGAGAGCTTCCCATAGAACTTCTCCTTTCTGAAGGTCTCTAGCACGATCCTCAGATGCTCCTCGTGCTCCTCCGGTGTTTTCGAATAGATGAGTATGTCATCGATAAATACCACCACGAACTTGTCAAGGTACGGATGGAATACCTTGTTCATCAAGTTCATGAAAACCGCCGGGGCATTCGTCAATCCGAACGGCATCACCATGAACTCGTATTGCCCGTACTTAGTCCGGAAAGCAGTCTTCGGTATGTCTTCCTTCTTTACTTTCAACTGATGGTACCCCGACCTCAAATCTATCTTGGAGAATACCCGTGCGCCGCTCAATTGATCGAAGAGATCGTCTATCCTCGGCAGCGGATACTTGTTCTTGATAGTGTGGTTATTTAAGGTTCGGTAGTCAATGCACATTCGCACCGTACCATCCTTCTTCGGCACAAAAAGTACAGGGGAGCCCCATGGCGACGAGCTCTCCCTGATGAACCCTTTCTCTAACAATTCGTCTATCTGCTTCTTTAATTCTTCAGCCTCCTTGTTGTTGATCCGATATACTGGCTGTGCCGTCGGTACTGCGCCGGGCACTAGGTCAATAGCAAACTCGATGTCCCTGTCTGGCGGCAATCCTGGTAGGTCTTCGGGAAAAACGTCCATGAACTCCGTGATGATGGGATGTAGGATCTCCTCTCCTTCGATCATAGCTCCGCAAATAGCTCCATGCTGCTGCTCGACTGCTCCTCTCGCGAACTCGAATGTCGGTTCCTCCGGAGGGCTGAATACAATACGTCCTCGGTGGCAGTCTATACTGGCAAAATTCTTACTCAACCAGTCCATACCGAGGACGATGTCGAAACTCGGTAGTGGCATTACGAGTAAGTTGGCGCGCAACTCTCTACCTCCCAAGGTGATGCACCTCCTCATGCAAATATCCTTGACTAGGATAATGCCTCTGCCTGTCATAATCTTGCAACTACCACCCAAAGATACAGACGCTATACCATGCTTGAATACAAAAGCTACATAGATAAAACTATGGGATGCGCCGAAATCAAACAAGGCTATAGCGAAAATAGAATCAAGAAGTATGGAACCTGCTATCACGTCCGGTGTGGGCTCGGGCTCCTCAATGGTCATAGCAAAAGCTCGGCCCTGCTGGGGTGCCCCTCTCTGCTGGTGCTGAGCGAAACGCTGCTGCTGAGTGGGGAGCGGTGGTCCTCGCGGCTGTGGGGTAGCTGGTCCTCTCTGTGCTGGAGCTGTCTCTCGCCCTGCTCGGTTGGGAGCCACTGCGTAATCCTTCAGCTGATGTGAAGGTGATCCGCAGTATAAATACGATCCAAGTCTGGCTCTGCAATCGTTCCATCTGTGTCCGATCCTCCCGCAAAAGGTACACTGTGGGGCCTGCCTCTGTGTCTGCTGTGTTTGGGCTCTGGCCGGACCTCGGTGCTGCTGATGTGCTGGGGCTTTACCTGTATGTTGGAAGGGTTGCTGGTGCTGGAAGGTCCTTGGCTGCAACTGTGGACGCTTCGCCTGTGTTTGTTGATGGCTGCCTCCGCTAAAAGTGTCTCAACTCCTCTTCGGCCTGTAGTTTAGTTCTTCCTCCACTGCTTGGGCGACCTCCAGGATCTCCTCATAGGTAGTAGCTCGGCTGGTGGCGATGGCTAAGAAAATCTCATACGATAATTCCTTCCTGAACCGTCGTGCTTTGTCTTCTGGGGTGCTGACTAAGTTCTCCGCAAAGCGACTGAGGTACGAAAACTCTGATATATCTCGTCAACGGTGAGGTTGCCTTGCTCCAGATGCTCGAACTGGCTCACTAACGCTTCTCGTGCTACATATGGATAGAACTTCTTCTTGAATAACCGCTTGAACTCCTCTCAAGTTATGTTTGGAGCAGAAAAGCGGGGCTCGCCTTGGTACCATGTCCGTACGATATCAAAAAGTTATCCACTGACTGACTCCACCTTCAGATCTTCCGGGATTTGGGCCATCTTCAGATACCTCTCCACGTTCTCTAGCCATTCGTCAGCATAGACGATCCCCTCTGTCCCATAGAACGGCATGGGCCTAAAGTCCATGAAGTGTTTGGGATTCCCCGGTTGCTGTCGGGGAGCATCCCTCTGCTGGAGAACCTTTCGCAAAGTATCGCGAATGATGTTGTCCTATTGTTGCATAAGTCCCAGCATGGTAATATAGTCCAGGGCTGGTGCCGGGGGTAGTGCAGGTGTCGGGTACATCGCTGGCGCAGAATGCATAGCAGGTGCTGGGTACATCGCTGGAGCTGGGTACATGGCAGGCGATGGGTACATATAGGGTGCCTGCTGCATCATAGGTGTGGTGTACATGGCTGGTGGTGGACACGCTGCTGGTGCCGGCTGAGGAATGGGTGCTGGTGCTGGCGTCTACGGAGGGAACTGTGGCGGAGGTAGAATGTCATCCCTGTGAAACCTCGAGTACTGTGGAGGGGCCGGTATGCCCTGGTGAGTAAGCTGACCTCCCTGAGTCGGAGGAGTCTCATAGGTGAAAAACCCGCCAGCCACCGGTGGCGTGTTCAGTGCTGCGTTGTTTATGTCCTATGGGTCCATTTGCTGAAAACAAAGGAAGTCATTAGACGATAGAATGATTCAAACAGGATGCATTAGATACTTGAAATCGAATATAGAAGTCAATGACGAAATTTTAACTCATGAAGACAGTCCTTAAGTCCCTATTCTTAATCCTAGTCACAGGCCTGCAGTAATACGACTAACTTAAGTACTACCACGGTTTCGCTGGTCTTACGAAACGTCGACCTGCATGGGCTACCATAAAAATGTGTCACGACCCGTACCCAATAATTTGGGCATGAATCATATACACGTCCAGCCTACGCCGCAGAGTCGGCGGTAGAACGCTGTACAATATGATGAACAACCACGCAGTAAAAATAAATCACAAGGAGTATTTAAGACTAAAACTCAACTCAGCTGTCATGAATAAAAATAGAATCGTCTCATAATGAAAGAGAGTCTAAATCAAAGTAATCTCTACTACATGTCTCATCTCAACTCATAATCAAATACAAGGTCTCAGCACTAAAAAATGTCTAAGATAGAACAGCGGGGTCAGAAGCTGCATAATCCTCCTGATAGACAAGGTCCGTCTCTAAGGCATCCCCCAAATACGGGCCATACTCCTTTGGACATACGATCTCATCGCCATCACCTAAAATTTGTTTGGTTACCCAGTCAGGATGGAACGAGTACAATTTACTGAGTGCAGTTCCAAATATATGAAGATGACTATACAACAGGGGTTAGCTTTTAGACATATGAATCATAAAATAAAATGAAGAAAAGTAATAAAACTGAATAAGAACAGAAATAAAAATGCAGTAAAAATACTCACCAACTGACTGAAGTACCTTTGATATGTGATCGGTCTCGGGACAGTTATGCGATATTGTCTACACTGTCTAAAGCTACACTGTCTACATTACACTGTCTAAATTACACTGTCTACATTACACTGTCTAAATTACACTGTCTATATTACACTGTCTAAATTATACTGTCTACATTGTATGAATTACACTGTCTACAATTTATAAAGCAATAGAAATTACTGTCTACACTGTCTACGATAAATAAGCAATAGTAATCACTGTCTACACTGTCTATGATAAATAAGCAATAATAATCACTTTCTACACTGTCTACACTGTCTAAGGTTGGATCACATATCTTTGGTACTTTACTTCCCGACATGACAAGGAACAAAATCACAAAAACTGAAAACATATATCTATCGACTAATCGCTGCTGTATAGTAAGGATCAATAATAAAAACAAACAATAAACTGTACTCGCCTGATGTCCCGAACTGCTGTAATAGATCCAATGCCAAGTCTGAGTCCAAATGACCTATTTAATGATTTATAAGGATTAATATACAGTAATAAAGGTGTAAAAACAGTATTTTGTATTGGCCTAATGCATGGCCTATGATACCCCTTTCCCTTAGGTTAGAATCTAACCTTAATACTAAGTGTTAACCTGTGCTGAAATTCATGATAAGTATTTAGGTGCTTTCCTAGTAACTACTCTACTGTCATTTTCTACTCCAATACCCTTAACTTCCTGATATCACACTGCCAACTTAATCCTACCCTACTTTATTTGCCACATGATACCCTCTCAAATTCTGGATATCTAACATGTAAGTCAATGTGATTATCTGACCTGGGTTAGTTCTACACTGTCTAACACACCAGTGTTAGGGAATGGCAAGTGAGTAGGGTACAGGGCCTGTCATGCCTATTCTCTCTCACCTGCCACAATGCTTCATATCTTGCTTTCTGTCCAGTACAAATTTCTTGCTACACTAACCCCTAATATCCTGGCATCTTCCTGGATAATCTTGCATTTTTGAATGCAGGTCAGCCATTAGGCCTCCCCTCTAATACTCATAGGTATCCAGGGAATGTGGTCGAGTCTGGGTGCCCAAAACAAACCTAGTACATTGACCTGGTTACTCCTGTTTGTTTGTTCACCCTTGAACATCCTGAATTTGATGAGCATCCCTCAGAATCTTCCAACAAGACTTAGTGATTCCTGGTAAAAGGTTCCCACCTGATCCCAAACTTGAAACAAGACTTTAACTCCTTACCCAGGTTAACTGTCAAGAGTTTAAATTAGAGTCTCTGATAGGTCCACATCAGTTGACATCTACTGGATCCCCAGGATTTGGGTTTTCTGGTCAGATGCATCCCTGCCCTGTCCTTTCATAACCTGTACAACCTGTGGTCTCTGGCCATATTAGACTGCCATGGGATTTCCCAGGATTTGGGCAAGGTTTACACATGACTGGGTTATCCTATGAACTAGGCTGCAGAATTTTTTATTGGTATTTACCACAGTTCCTACAACCTTCCTCCTAGGATCCCCTGGTGATGTGCATGATGTCCAACCTATTACTTAGCTTGTGTATACAATAAATCAGTGCTTTAAGGAACTGGTATGTTGGCAGGGTTTCATTCCCAGGTCAGTAGGGTCTTGCCCTGATGCAAGGGTGTAGACAAGGCTGGATGGCTTGTCTGAAATCCCTACCTAAGTTATTTAGGTACAGGCTTTATCCTACCTATCCAGAGGGAACTTGGACAACTGCCTCTTGTCTACCTTAACCTGGCCTATAGTTAATCTAAACAACTGAAAATCAAGGTTAGGAAAACCTGATTTGTATTCCCAGGCTTACCCATATCTGATTTCAACTAACCACAAGGTTCTTGATCTGGAAGAGTTAGAGACTGAAAGTTCCTATCCAGGTTGCCCTGATTTCGTATACTCTCTGCTAATGGTTCCAGTTAAATTCTTATGATTCCTGATAACAATCACCATGTTTCCTGTGCAAGGGTGTAGCTGTGAGGTGACCACACACTGTGGATGGCCCTTACCATAGAGTACCAGCCTTTCCCTTGCTACCCCAAGTACCCCTTCGTGATTCTGGATATCACATTATGTAATCCCTATTGAGCATTAGTGAGGTTACAAGGAAGAAAACCCATGGTCCAAGGTTTTCCCTGAGTAACCAGGGGATCTTAGGTTACTCCTAAAGGCAGGTAATACTCTCTCCCCTTTACATGTCCATCTTGGTAGGTTGTACAAACCTGTAGTCCATGTCCCTCTATCAAGTTTGACAGGTCCTAGGTTCCTATGGCCTAGGATCTTAGTTACCATTCTAATGGAGTATGGAGGATCTCCTGTGTTTCTCATTCATGTGATCGTGATCTCCTGTCTTATGTAGGACACAGGAAAACCCCTAAGGTGATAGCCTATCCTACCATTAGCTGCTATCAAAGTGTACTCCCCCTTAGATGTGTCTTTCGACTCCATGGTATTTAGGTTAATATCGATCATCACACAAAAGTATGTAGTACAAAACTCCAGAATTCTGATCAGCATTAAAGTTCAGAGCCCCACAAGGCTCTACCTAGGAATTTCCTCAAGTACCTAACATCCCTCCCCTTTCTAATGTATTACAATAGCATAGCAGTTGATATGACCAAAGGGGTGATGAACTTACCTGGTGATTGTGCAAAACTCGATCTCCCTGTTGCGTCAACTCTGTTTCTATTGGCAGGGGATAATGTGGGTTGCTAGGGTTTGTAGAGGAACCTAGCCGAAATTCCTATACCTATATATATAGTTGATAGGGAGGTGTTCAAGGGATAGAATTCAAATTATTTTAATTCGAGCAATCCTTATCCTTGGAGACACTGGGGTATTCCTAATCTAATTTAAAATAGGAGTGCAGCTATCCCGACTTTTTTGTAAATTTAAAAGTTCCAACTTTGCAAAGTGGCCCCTGCATTATAAGACATTTGAAATTAAACCTTCCTTCCCTATAACCAGTTATATTTATATAACAATTGTGTCTTAGATGATCATTGCCTATACAAAGTGAGGGTTTAAACAATTTATAAACAAATAATGAATAACAAATAATAATAAAAATTTAAATGGGGCTCACAATGTGACTGTCCCTTGCTGATGTGGACGACATATAAAGGATGGACCGCTTCAAATTCTGTACTGATGAATCTGTCAGTTCAGATTTCGAGGAAAATCTCAACATTCGTATCTCCCTGACAGGCTGGCTAAATACTATGCGCCCAAGGAGAGGGCCATGTTATGCGTCCATTGCCTCGCGAGAAGACGATCCATGCTTCTTTCAAAGTATTTCAAACTTGTTCAAGTATCAAAAACTTTGAAGGGGGTCCGGTAGAAGCATGAAAATTTTCCAGCAAATATAGCTCCATGCGCCCAAGTCAAGTGTAGCTCCATGCGCCCAGACAGTTTAACTCCATACGCCCAATTAATGAAGCTCCATGCGTCCAGTCAAGTGTAGCTCCATGTGCCCAGTCAGTGAAGCTTCATGCGCCCAAGACTAGCTCCCCCGAAAGGAGGGCACATAGCCTGAGACATGGCTATGCGCCCAAACCTGACTCGGTCAAAGCCATGATTAAAACGTGCACCGAAGCGCATGGCCACGTCAGTCTCCACGAGCAGTCGTGCACCGAAGCATGCGGCCTCGTCAACACCACGACCAACCCACGATCTCGCAGCCTGCATGCACCTACATCCTATGTACCCAAAGCAGGACTATGCGTCCATATAAGAACCAGCGTGTCTCCTCATGTGGGCGCATAACATCATTCCAGCTCGAGAACGACTATAAAAGGAGGGCTCACCCCTCTACAAAATAAGAAAATGGAGAGCATTTTCAAGAGCCAAATTGCTGCACTTCTTGCCAGTGAGCCGAGAGTTAGCAATTTTCTTAGGTTTTCTTCCACTTTTGTAATCGGAGTGTCAACGGAGTAAAGGAGCAACTGTCGCTCGATCTCCATAGTCCCATTCTCCAGAATTTTTTTGTACTCGGGGATCCTCAGCGCATGAGCTCTCAGGCGTACTCGATTTATGGTGCCTTACGCCAATAAAAGAAAAGACAGCGTTTTCTTCTCTCTCTTTTTTGTGTGTCCATAGATGGCACGACTCCCTACCATTCCAGGTGGGTTGTAAATACTGGTGGTATAAAAAGGGATGTAATGTATGGAATAACTATCTCATCATCGTTCATTTTTAGTCAAATTGTAATCCCGTACGGCATATCAAGATATAATCGAGTCATGTAAATAATGTCCATTATCAATAAAGTAAAGTTTCTTCTATATTATATGTGTTTTTCTGTGTAATCTCTATGTTGTTGTGTTTCGGATAACCTTATGACTTGCCTTGTGCGGACGCAACTTAGGTTCGTACGATATCACGCCCATGGGATGACTATCGATTCTACAGAATTGGGGTGTGACAGACACGTGGCGGAGAGTAGATCCGGGATGGTCGTCGATTTTTAGAAACTGGTGGTGTCAGAGGAAAGGACCGGGGAGTCGGAGCAAGCGATGATGGAGAAGAGCAGTGGTTATGGCACCGGTCTGGAGGCAAAAAGAGAAGATCGACGAGGTACGGCCCATGAAAGCACAAGATAGTAGTGGAGAAATGGAGTTGAGGATGCGATAGTAGGGGCGGCTCCGGTGATCTAGAGGTGGCTCGGCTGGCAGATGACACGTCGACGAGGAGGAAAAGTAGCTACGGTAGCCAGGACACCGAGACACAAAGACGGTCAACGAGAATTAGGGTTACGGTTTGAACAATATGTCCGTACTAGGGGACACGAACACAGATAGGAAATTATGTTTGATGTAATTATGGTATATCCGTATCCTTGGGGTGACACCCGGGATACGAAAAAATATTATACTTGGTGTGGTAATGGATGGGTGTCGTGTCAGACATGAGGGTAAAATGTATTGGTAATAGCTAGGAAGCTATTAAAATGGGAATGGACACACCGACACAATTAGGACACGTCCATTAGAACCACATAGGAGTGTTTGCCATGAAATATAAAAGAGCAGAACAATTTTATAGGAGTACGGGACTTTTACTTCACGTTACAAACTCGCTTGTACAAAGAAAGCCTAGGGACGAAAACCTAGGTACAGCAATCTAAGTACAATTATTTATTTTTGATTCTGGGGGATGACGGTAGAGGCTCGGGAAAGCGACGGCAGCTCTGCCTTACTCCTTGGACGATCGGACGTAGCCTTGGCTCCTGTGACGAGATGCTTGGCGTTGACGAAGAAATGCTCTTCTTGCTCTCCTCATATTGCTCTTCTGGCTTCTCTCTCTCTGGATTGATCTCTGTATATTTTTCTCTCTGATTATTGTGGGAGCCTCTCTCTGTGTGTGCGTTTGCAAGGGAATGGTACCCTGCTATTTATAATAGTGGGGGGGGCATCATTAGGGTTTGCAATGACTGCCCATTCTCAAAGTGGCGGCGGCCTGATAAATGATCAATCTGGGCCATTAATCTTGAGCGTGAAGGATCTGGGCCATTAATGAGGATTATGCCAAATCATGTCAGTAATTAATATTGATTGCAATAAATCCCCATCATGATGATTTGCTGATGTCCGCAAATCTAAATGAATCAATTTAATTCATTCTCTTGCCACGTGTCCCAAATTATTGGGATCTGACCCAAAATTTGATTTTCTTTAGGACACGTGCCCTGTCATCATTCTTGAGCCGCATGAGGAGTGTTCATATTTGGGCCGCATGAAGGTCGTCATGACCGAGCCGCATGAAAGGTTTCATGACCGAGCCGCATGAATAGTCTCTATACTCGAACCGCATGAAGGTTGTCATGACCGAGCCGCATGAATATGTTCATGACCGAGCCGCATGAGCATCTTCATGGCCGAGCTGTATGAGAGTCTTCATGGCCGAGCCGCATGGGGGACCTTCATGGTTGAACCGCATAGATTTACTGGCCGCATGAACTCGTCTAGTCTGGCCGCATAGACTTGCCTCGAAACTTGGTGAATAGTGCCACGTCTGCGAAGATATTCTCCAGTTCCCTAGGAAGATAGTGCTTTTGTATCAGTCATCATGATTACTTTATGTCAGGGCTGTCATCTGTCAACTGTCAGTCGTCAGAGCATTAATTGTGTTTGAATGTCGCTGGGTACAGCTGTTCTGAAAAGACACGTAGCTTCCCTCTGCGGGCCATATGGAGTCCACTCGAGCTGCCTATGTGTTTGAGCCGCATGGGACTCCTGAGCCGCATGCGGCTCCTTGGCCGCATGGATCATTTTTCTCTTCTTTTTTATGCTTCTACAAGACCCCCTTCAAAGTTTTCAATTTGCAAAATTAAAATACTTTGAATAAGAAGCATGATTATGCGAGAGCCGCATGGATTTATTCTGTCTTAGCCGCATGGATTTGTCCAGCCGCATGATTATCTCAAACGCATAACTCTCTGAGCCGCATGGGCTGTTTTGGCCGCATGAGCTTCTGGCCACGTCTTCCTGCCACGTGTGCAAATCTTTTGTAAATCTTCTGTATTTAATGCTCTTGATTTGCTGTCAGATTTTAAGAGCCACTTTTTGGGCCAGGATCCCAAGAGTCAGGCTATTATTCAGCCATTTTACCTCGATGACTGAAGAGTCGGTCATTATGATGCACGCGGATCGAGGCGTTCCTTCTTTGTCTATAAATAGGAACACTCTCGTTCTGGGAAATCTTCTTTGCTTTCTTCGATCTTTCGCTGTTCTAACTCCTTCCTCTCCCAAGCACCTATGGCTCCCAAGAAAGTTGCTGCATCGAAGGCTACGAAGGGCAAGGCGGTCGCTTCTGCGGCGACTGTGGCGACGAACGTGGCCACTCCTCCGCCGGCCGCTGTTCACTCTGTTCATCCCGACGTTCATTCACCTATTGCTGGTAAGGGCGTTGCCTTAGAACCCTAACTGCCATGGCTCTGCTGCATAATTTATGCACAAGCCGCATATACGAGGTTCGTCGATATGACCGCATAAGCACTTCGCCCAGGAGGCCGCATAGTCTCACCTGAATTCGAGCCGCATCAGCGCCTAGGTTTGTCTGTTGAGTCCATGTGAACCTTGAACCGCATAGGCCCTTCTGAACCCAAACCGCAGAAGCTTTATAAGCTCATCTGAACTTTGATTTGTATGGACTTGTCTGACTCGGAGCTGCATAAGGCTATAATGAACCGAACCGCATGGACTCATCTGGTTCTGAGTCGCATAAGGCTGTGACGACCCGAGCTGCATAGACTTAAATGATCTTTCAAATGCTTTTCGTTTTGACTATCTTCTAATCTTATTTCTTTCATCTCTCTTCAGTGAATCTGCCAGTAAATCCTGCGGGGGATTATTTGTGGACCTGTTACCCTGGGCGTACCTTAGTTTTAGGTACGAGTAACAAGTTTTGGAGAGGAATACTTAGAACAACTTTGCGATAAGACAGCTATAGAAGTTTTTGGTATTCGAAAGAATACCAGGGAGCAACTGGGCTCCCCGGCATGATAGGAAAGGGATGGGCGTGTACTGGAGACCCAGTACAGCATCTGTGGTCGACTAAGGATATTTGTGGTCATCAGAGGACATTTGTGGTCAACAGAGGACATTTGTGGTCAAAAGAGGACATTTGTGGTCAGCAGAGGACTTTTGTGGACCTATTATCCTTGTCGTACTCCGGTTGTGGGTACAGATAATAGGTTGAAAGGGAACCGACAAACTTACTCAGAGGTAATGAGGACATGGCAAGTATGAAGGTTTCTTCTACGGAGCCTTCCCACGCAGAGGTAATGAGGACATGGCAGGAGTGGGCTCAATGAAGAGGGGGTACATAAAACGACTAAGAGGTAATGAGGACATGGAAGTTTTATGTAGGGGGTGATTTGTTTTTGGCGGAAGTGAAACGACTCAGAGGTAATGAGGACATGGCCGTTTTAGGAATTTGTCGATCACTTACCCTTTTTTGTGCACTAGAAGTACGGGTATTGGATCATGGGGGAGGATCTCCTCCAGGAAGAAAGTTCAGAGGTATGATCATACATGACTTTCTTATCTGAAAGAGTGACCGGAATGTGAGTTCAGAGGCACCGTCGGGTACATGACTCGATATTGTGAAAGCGTGAGTTCAGTGGCACCAGCGGGCACATGACTCGATAATCTGGAATGTTGAAAAAATGAGTTCAGCGGTACCAGGGGGTACATGACTCAAAAATTCGAAGAACTATGAGGGTGAGTTCAGCGGTACCAGCGGGTACATGACTCTATGTATGAAAGATGTGGGAATGAGTTCAGAGGTACCAGCGGGTACATGACTCTATGTATGGAACCAGAATGTAAGTTCAGAGGTACGGGGAGGTACATAACTCGACACTCTGAGATGTCTCGAGGATTTTGTTTCAGACATAATACTTCTTCAGGAACTTGTCGTTGATGGGCAACATGAGCTAGTCTCCATTTTGCTTTGCGAGGCGGTAGGCGCCGTTGGAGAATACGGCTTCGATGATGAACGAGCCTTCCCATTTTGGTTAGAATTTACCGGCAGTTTTATGCGTCATCACCATCGGCCTCCTCGTCAGAATGAGATCGCCTACTTGGAATGTTCTGACCTTGACCTTCTTGTTGAAAGCTCCGGAGATTCTGGCCTGATATAGTTCGATTCGCTGTTGAGCTAACAGGCGTTTCTTGTCTAGGGCCTCCAATTCCTGTAGTCGACGATGGTGGTTTTCTTTTGTCGTCAACTGATGTGTGAGGGCAACACGGAGTGAGGGGATCTGAGTCTCTAATGGGAGGACTGCCTCACTCTCGTACACTAGGGAAAATAGTGTATTCCCGGTGGCTGTTCGAACTGTGGTGCGATACGCCCATAAGCATTCGCCGAGCTTCTCGTTCCAGTCGCACTTGTTAGAGGACACGAATTTCTTGAGTAGCTTGATTATGGTTTTGTTAAATGCTTCTGCTAACCCATTGGCTGCTGGGTTGTAGGGTGTCGAAGCAATGTTCTGAATTCGGTGCTTGTCACAGAACCGATAAAATACGTGGCTTGCGAACTGTGGCCCATTGTCGTGAATGATCCTTCGGGGCAGTCCAAAGTGGTAGATGACATGATGCTTAAGGAAGCTGATCACGTTTGAAGTTTTCACCTCTGCCAATGGGATGGCTTCCGCCCATTTGGAGAAGTAATCGGTGATTGCGAGTATGAATCGGTGTCCTCTGGACGAAGGTGGGGTGATTGGGCCGACGATGTCCATACCCCATGCTTCGAAGGGCCAGGAGGCCACAGTCGGATATAGGAATTCAGATGGCTAGTGAATGAAGTCCGCGTGAACTTGGCAGGCTTTGTACTTTCTTATATAGTCTATCGTATCTGCTACCATCGTGGGCCAGTAGTAGCCCATTCGGCGAAGACGATCTTGCAATTTAGGGCCAGGCTGATGGGCCCCGCAGACACCGTCATGAGCTTCTCGTACGGCTTCTTTGGCTTTCGTATTTGACAGATACTGAAGCAATAATCCATCATAGGATCGGCGATACAGCATTTTTGTCTCTGTATCAAAGAAAAATCTGAGAGAACGTCTTCTGATAGAAGTAGCTTCCTTCGGATTCTCTGGCAGGATGTCGTATACTACGAAGTCGATGAACGGCTGTCTCCAATCTGGTGCTTCGTCGACTGAAAGGGCGGAGTAGCTTTCCATGCATCGAACGTTATCCTTAGGACAGACCAGTTTACGGCCTATTATGTTGACCTGATGACGAGCGTAATTTGGCACAGCTAGGGAAGCGGCCAAACCAGCTAGGGCATCAGCCTCAATGTTCTGGAGTCTGGGAACATGTTCTATAATGAATCCTTCCAGAGACGAGATGATGTCGATTGCTATTCGATGATACGTGATCATGTCTTCGTGGCGGACCTCGTACGATCCCCGAATCTGATTGACGATTAATTGTGAGTCGCCGTATGCTTCAAGATACTCTACCCCCAGTTCCTTTGCAAGCCGGAGGCCAATGACCAAGGCATTGTACTCAGCCACATTATTTGAACAGGGCTTTGTGAGTGAGTAGGCCCGATTGATAACCAAGCCGGAAGGAGAAATCAGTACCACTCCAACTCCAGCGATGATGTTGCCTTTGGGTCCAGTTCTCGAGGCGCCGTCGAAGAACATTCGCCAGGTGGCATCATGGGAGACTGTATTTGAACTGGTGACCTCGTCCGGTATCTTTTCATATACCCTAGTCGTCTCCGAACCTGGATGGGCTGCTAGAAAGTCTGCCAGAGCCTGGCCTTTAACAGCCTTTTGCGGGACGAAGATCATGTGATATGGTGATAGTAATATCGCCCAGGTAGCAAGACGAGAGCTGAGTGCCCCAGGTTTGGTCATGAGGACCCTGAGGGGGTTGATCCACGATATCACGTGGATGGTTTGTCCCGTGACGTAGTGTCGCGTCTTCTGGATGGCGAATACGAGAGCAAGGCATTCCTTCTCTACGGCCGTGTATCGGTATTCTGGCCCAATCATCTTCCGACTGAGGTAGTATATAGCTTGTTCGTGGCCCGCATCATTGTTCTGTGCTAACAGAGCACCAAGAGAATGTTCCATAGCTCGCACATAGAGCAGGAATGGCTTTCCAGCAACAGGATCTACCAGGACTGGGGGGTTCGACAAATATTCTTTGATGTTGTCGAAAGCGCGCTGGCATTCCTCATCCCATACGAAAGAGACTCCCTTTTTCATGAGATGGGTGAATGGTTGACATCGTCCGGAGAGATTAGAGATGAATCTCCTGATGTAAGCTAGCCTGCCTTGGAGGCCTCGGAGTTCGCGGAGATTTTTCGGGGGACCCATCTCCATGATTGCCTTTGTTTTCTCGGGGTCGATGTGAATGCCCTGAGAAGTGATGACGAAACCCAGGAATTTCCTGCTGGAGACACCCAAGAATGATTTCGTAGGGTTCATCTTTAAGTTGTGTGCTCGCATTAGGTCGAACACTGTCCTGAGATCTTGCAGATGATCTTCCTTCGAACGGCTTTTGACGGCGATGTCGTCGACGTAGCATTCCACTGTCTTGCACAAGTGGTCTCTAAAGATGACGCTCATAGCTCTCTGGTAAGTAGCTCCAGCATTCCTTAAATCGAAAGGCATAACGGTGTAGCAATATGTACCAATTGGTGTTCAGAATGATGTGTGCTTCTCGTCGTCAGGGAACATCTTGATCTGGTTGTATCCTGAGAAGCCATCCATGAAGGACATACGTTCGAAGCCGCAGGTGTTGTCGATTATGATATCTGTGATAGGAAGAGGGAATTCATCTTTAGGGCATGCCTCATTCAGATTCTGGAAGTCAATGCATATTCGGATCTTCTCGTTCTTCTTGAGAACTGGTACGATGTTGGCTACCCAGTCTGGATGCTGCTCTTCGCGAATGAAGCCGCTGGCTATCAGTTTGTTGACCTCGGCTTCAATAGCATTCATGACATCGGGGCGAAACCGTCGTTGTTGTTGCTTGACAGGTTTTGCATCCGGATGAATATTGAGTTTGTGGAGTGCGATCTCGGGGTCCAATCCTGGCATATCTTCATAGCTCCAGGCGAACACATCGATATACTCCTTGACGAGTTGGAGCAGCGACTCTCGCTCTTCATCTGTCAGACTCTGGCTGATGAAGATTGATTTTGGGGAGGCTTCATTACCAAGATTAACTTGTATGACCTCATCTTCGGTGGGAGGTTCTCTTTGCTCGAAATGCTTCTCCCATTGTTCATCTAGCTGTTGTGCCCATGGTTCTAGCTCAAGAAGTTCGAAGATGTCTTCGTCTTCTTCATAAGCGTCGGCGAATGCCATGTTGACTGACAAGACTTGTCTGAATACATCTCCGATGCTGGTATCAGAGTCAGAAGTTGGCGACCCAGTCGAATGTGAATGCCAGTCACATTCTTCATCTAAACTTTCAGGGGTCGTCGTGGGTGTCACATACCCTAATCCACATCGAGTCTTGCTATAGTAGTCCCATGGTTTGCCAACCGGGACCGGCGGCTTTAAAGGTAATCGTCGTCCAGTACTGTAATTCAAGCCCAGCATCGTTTCCAGATCATACCCCTGTTTCTGCATGAGATATTTAGATTGGGGGCTATAAAGATACAGAGGTAGTCTCCCGGCATCCGATCCACGGTCGACTTTTTCTATGGTGAAGGTATGCGGATCGTCCTTCTGGCCGAAGATGATTGGATGGTCCCCTCCCTCGATTATTCGGTAAGCATCTTCTGCTGGAGTAAGCTGGATTATGGTGTAGACATTTGTCACCTGTGTGTGTAGGTGAGTGCCTATACCGTGTTCCATAGCGTACATTGTACAAAGCTTATTAAGCTCGAGGTAGTTCAAAGATAGCCCTTTATTGATGAAGTAAGGTATCTTTTCTAGGGGGATTACATCATCTGCGGAGGGAACATCAGTGTGGACAGCCACATACTTGGCTAGCTCCGGTTCCTCTTCAGCTACCCCCTGTGTGAATGAAGACTGAGAGGACGACCTGGGGAGCTTGATCGTCAACGGTTCAGTTGATGGAGTTGAGCGTAGAGTTGTTGGCAGACTAGCGACCCCCAGTTTGGTACTCGATGTGGGGCGGGAAGTGGCTGGTTCGCTAGCAGTGTCGGACCTCGCATCGGGGTGACGACCCTTCTTGGGAAGGCGTATCGTCAGTGGCTTGTCGGAGGGATTGAGCTTCTCCGTTTGGGACTGACCGACTCTCGGCAGTCTGATTGTTAGTGGCCCCATTGTGGATCTTGGCACTTGGCCAGACCTTGGCAGTCGGATTATTATCTGCTCTTCTTGTGCCGAGAGGCTGATTGCGTCCTTACGCAGAGTGGCGGTAAGGGGTGCAGACCTGCCCGATTTGCGAGCTTGGAGGTGGATCGTCAGAGGCTCTTCTGATCCTGTGGCTGTCTCGGTACTAGCTTGTACATCTCCTTCACTAAGATGCTTCTTCAATTTTTCGTACAGGCAGGAGTCTGAGTAGTAAGATTCGACCCCTTTGAAGGGATCGATATCAGCAAATTCTGTCCTCACGAAGCCGTGTTTGTCGACATATTTGAAGCACTGGTGCAGCGTGGAAGGCATGATCATATAATCATGTATCCACGGACGCCCCAAGAGGATGTTGTAAGAAGTGTCTGCATCTATGACGTAGCAGGTGACTTCGGATTGGAGGTCGCCAATTTGACACTTCAGACGAATCTTCCCAATAGGGTAGCTCCTGCCCAAATTGAAACCGCTGATGGCGGTGCTTGTAGGCGTCATGCGATACATTGGGATGCGGAGATGATGTAGCAGACCCTTCGGGATAATGCTTATGGAAGAGCCAGGATCAATGTGCATCCGATCCACCTTTACGTCGCCGATGTATCCAGTATAGTATAGTGGGCGATCGTGCAGATTAGTTTTGATGAACATATCTTACGGAGTGAAGACGATGTTTGGTATTGCACAAGTGCAGGCACTATGCTGGAGATCCACAGGTGAGTCCTCCCCGGTGAGGTTGGATTGAGCCAGATAGGCATCGGCATTTTGGAGTGCTTCGCTCAATGCAATACGAACGTCCTTGGAAAGCCTTAGGAGTTCGTACAGTGACAACTTGGCTGGTGTGTTAGCCAATTGCGCTAAGATGTCAAAGTTGTAGGGCCTCTCCAGCCCTTGGGCTGCCTCTTTTCGGAGGGATTTGTCGAAGCGAGTCTCCCTCGGCCTAGGCTTATCGGTCGTCGAAGGCTGAGCCGGTCCCGGAGCATCAGTTGTAGTGGGTTGATGATTTTCAGCTGGATTGTCAACCACAGGTTGGGATTGCGTCCCAGACCGCGTGACGACGGCTGTAGCTTCCTCGATGTCTGTCGAGATTGTGTGGTAGGTCCTGACTTTTCCACTTTTCTTCTTGTAGGTGGAAGATGGTGTGGGCCGAGTCACTTCTGATACCAAGTCTGGATGGATCCACATGATCTCCCCTCGTGATGTGGTGAGGGGTACTAGACCAGCAGCCTGATCTCGGGGAGGTAGAAGATTAGCAATCTCCATTATCGCCAGAGGGATGGGGACCACACCGTCTTAAGTTTCTGTCGGAGGAAAGCTGCCGAATTGTACCGACACCATGTTGGCTGCCACAGTTACCTCTTTGAAATCGATAGCCAAAGCGTTTGAATCGATGAGGTTTTGGATGTACCGTTTTAGCTGGTAGCAGTCGTGTGTAGCATGGTGGACGTAGCAATGATAATGGTAGTACTTTGGGTTCTCCATCTCTGTCGGCCGCGGTTTCCGTCTTGGTAGAGGAAGCTGAATTCTGTCCCCTTGTATGAGCATGTCCAAGATGGGCTTGACGTGACCGTCTTCGATGGAGTAAGTGATTTACGGCCATTGTTTGTCTGCTGTCTTTGGCTCAGGTTTCTGTGCTGTATCGGCCACCATAGCCTGCTTTCCCCTGCCGTCCCGATTGTTGGAGGGACTACCCCCATTGCCATTATTGGTGTTATGACGCTTGCCCTTGTTCTCTCCGTCCGAGATGTGCAATCCCAGTTGGCGAGCCTTCTTCAATCGTTCTTCGGCGCTTGTGGCGCTGATGATGAACGTCTTCCAGTCCTTGAATTGACTTTCGTCCATCCAGAGACTGATTGTTGGGAGGAGTCTCTTTTGGCAAATTTCAATCAAGGAGGAATCTGGATTTCCAGAGGGCAACTTCATGGCGGTTTGGCGGAACCGCTCGATGTAGTTCCTTGTGAGCTCTTTCTCCCCTTGGACGACGTCCATGAGGGTGGACATGGTGATGTCCTGCCCTACTTCGTAGAATCTCTCCAAGAACATGCGCTTGAAGCCGGCGAAGGAGTGAATGCAGTTGTCTGGCAGATTTGCGATACCAGTCGAAGGCGACTCCTTCCAATGCCCCGATAAATAATCGTGTGAGAATGGCATCGTCATGGAACAGATGGTCGGTGGTGACCTCGAAGTAAGTGATGTACCGACTTGCGGAGGTCTTGCCATCATAAGGATTGATATTGAACGGCTTATATCTTGGTGGGAATGGAACATCCCTCCATGCAGCAGGGTATGGTTGCCGTATTTTGAGGTCTTGAGAGTTTTTTCGAGCGTGGAACATGGCTCGGAGCTCCTGGACCTCTCTTCTCGCTTCGCGTGCTTCGTTCACGGCGGTGGGGGCCGTTATTTCTGGGAGATTGTTGCCCGGGTTTGGTGCCACCAAATTCGAGTCCGCATTGACCGCGGGACCCGCGCTTGTTTGGCCAGGCGTCCCTCCTTGCAGAGTTGGAAGGGCCGCTTTAATCTCGTCTATAGACTTGACCAAAGCAAGCAATATGGCTTCGAGACTGTCGATGCGCTGGCGATCACTGGAACCACCTTGGTTGCTGTCTGTCATGAATACCGTCTTCACATAAGGGGAGATAGACGGAGCGGTGGAGGAAGCGCCCTCCGAATCGTACCCCTGTAGTGAGAAGTCATCGGGGTATGTGGGTATGTTCCCTTCTGATTCAGACTCGGAAGGAACAGTACCCCCAGCCTCCGAGTTCACCTCGTCTTGGAAGTTGTGGATATCGTCGGGGATGTCGAGGTTTGCTGTATCCGATGGAAGAGTTGTCTCCCCTGGCTCGTCTTCTTGGAACATCGGATTGCTGTGGAGGCTCGGAGGGGTGCTACCCCCAGCCCCAGCAACCCCCTGCGTTATGGACGACGAATCTTCCACTGTAGCAGATTTCGTCTTAGAGCGAGTACCTTGGAAAACTCCGGTGGTGGGCACCCGCTTAGACGACAGTCTTTTAGTCGCAGTGGTTGAGATCTTCGGGCTGGGAACATTCGTCTTCTTCTCCCTTCCATCAGCGGGGACTTTTCGAGCAGAGTTGCAGGAGACGACGGGTAGTGCCTCATCTTCTGAAGATGGCTGTTGCAGTCTTTGAAAGACAGACTGCCGGTCTTCTTGCATCGTCGTGCTATTGCATCAGCAGTTGACGATGACTTGGGTGCAGTGACGTCCGTGGGATGACTCTTTGCACCCCGATGCATCATCTCTTTCCTTGCGTTTGTGGAGGATGGCCTCACGCAAGTCACTGGCTTTGCTGGCTCGAGAATTCCGGGCATACGAGTGTGTAGGCCTCCCGTCTGCTCCCTGATTCGAAGGTAGCTCGTATACTTGCCTTCGTTCGTTATTGGGAGATGTTTGATGACTATCCCGCCCATTGGCCGCAGGGGGCAGGGTACGAGTAGCTTTATACAACTTTCTATTAGAGGCCCGCGTGATAATCAACGGGACGCTCCGATAGTCAGAGATTGGGGCAGCTGACTGGGCTTGGTGGGCCCGCGCTACCCTAGACTTCTTCCTTTTAGCACATACGGGTGCGTAATAGGAAGAGTCCAAGTTGGATACCACAGAGTCTGGCTTATCATCCAGAGAACCATCAGGGTCAGGACCGCATGAGAGACGGTCGAAGACTGATCGAGAGGAGCGTGGAACAGACGCTATACGGCTAGGATTGGAAACCGTGCAGGCTGTCTGCATGCGGCTGTCTTTAGCTGTCGGATGAGTTGTTCTTGTGCGACTAGGAGTCACGACCGTGCAGGCTGGCCACATGCGGTTGGCAATTGTGGCCGCATGGGTTTTCTGCAAACGATTGAGTTTTCTGATGTCCGTATGAGTTTTCTTCATGCGGCTGGCGGATGTAGCCGCATGAGTTTTCTCCATGCGGCTAGCACCCTTATGCGGCTCAGATCGCATAGATTTCCTCTTTGCCCCTGCAAGTCCAGCATCATAGTGTTTTCTTCTGCCGGACTTGGGGACAACAGAGTTGTCTATGGTCTGAAGTGGGGCCGCTGGAGAGTCTTCCCCGCCGTCTTGAGCAACAGAGGGTATCTCTGCAAGAGCTTCAGTAGGAGCGAACGATCGGGGTCTCCACTCCTTGCGGGCCTTCTTCGTGCGGGCTCGCTTCTGGACCGGGCCAGCGCTCTTGTCGGAGAGCATTTCTTCAAATGCCTGTTGGTCGAACCGGGCGACCATCATCTGTTGAGTGGAACCAAGTTTGGCTGCATCCGATTGCGTCACCAACTCCTCAGCCGTAGAGAAGTTTGTCCCCAGCAGAGTCGCCATCGTATTTGCCATGAAATATAAAAGAGCAGAACAGTTTTATGGGAGGACTGGACTTTTACGTCACGTTACAAACTCGCTTGTACAAAGAAAGCCTAGGGACGAAAACCTAGGTACAACAATCTAAGTACAATTGTTTATTTTTGATTCTGGGGGGTGACGGTAGAGGCTCGGAAAAGCGAGGGCAGCTCTGCCTTACTCCTTGGACGATCGGACGTAGCCTTGGCTCCTGTGACGAGATGCTTGGCGTTGACGAAGAAATGCTCTTCTTGCTCTCCTCGTATTGCTCTTCTGGCTTCTCTCTCTCTGGATTGATCTCTGTGTATTTTTTCTCTCTGATTATTGGGGGAGCCTCTCTCTGTGTGTGCATATCTCCTCTTGCAAGGGAATGGCACCCTGCTATTTATAATAGTGGAGGGGCATCATTAGGGTTTGTAATGACTGCCCATTCTCAAAGTGGCGGCGGCCTGATAAATGATCAATCTGGGCCATTAATCTTGAGCGTGAAGGATCTGGGCCATTAATGAGGATTATGCCAAATCATGTCAGTAATTAATGTTGATTGCAATAAATCCCCATCATGATGATTTGCTGATGTCCGCAAATCTAAATGAATCAATTTAATTTATTCTCTTACCACGTGTCCCAAATTATTGGGATCTGACCCAAAATTTGATTTTCTTTAGGACACGTGCCCTGTCATCATTGTTGAGCCGCATGAGGAGTGTTCATATTTGGGCCGCATGAAGGTCGTCTTGACCGAGCCGCATAAAAGGTTTCATGACCGAGCCGCATGAATAGTCTCTATACTCGAACCGCATGAAGGTTGTCATGACCGAGCCGCATGAATATGTTCATGACCGAGCCGCATGAGGGTCTTCATGGCCGAGCTGTATGAGAGTCTTCATGGCCGAGCCGCATGGGGGACCTTCATGGTTGAACCGCATAGATTTACTGGCCGCATGAACTCGTCTAGTCTGGCCGCATAGACTTGCCTCGAAACTTGGTGAATAGTGCCACGTCTGCGAAGATATTCTCCAGTTCCCTAGGAAGATAGTGCTTTTGTGTCAGTCATCATGATTACTTTATGTCAGGGATGTCATCTGTCAACTGTCAGCCGTCAGAGCATTAATTGTGTTTGAATGTCGCTGGGTACAGCTGTTCTGAAAAGACACGTGGCTTCCCTCTGCGGGCCGCATGGAGTCCACTCGAGCTGCCTATGTGTTTGAGCCGCATGGGACTCCTGAGCCGCATGCGGCTCCTTGGCCGCATGGATCATTTTTCTCTTCTTTTTCATGCTTCTACAAGGAGAAACTAGGAATGCTAATTCATGTAATAATTAGGCTATTTATAGGGATAATTAGGAAGATCCTAGAATCTTAAGCACATGGGTTAGGAGAGAATATTCCAAGGAATACCCTTTAGATTAATTAACACTAATCCTTCATTAATTAAGGGGTTCTAGAACATTCCCACCTAATCGAAGTGTTTAAGTATTCCACCATGGACTCCTAATAATAACTAATGAAGCCACCCCCTTTTCTAATATTTACAACTTCGCCATTCTAATTAGAAAATTGCCATCCTTTGGTAAAAAATATAAATTAACTTTTAAATAAATAATTATAAAAATAATAGAAAATTTCAAAAATATTAGAAAAATAATAGGCTTCAAATCGAAATAGAATCTATAAAGGCATGATCAGAATCTTAGCACGATTATGATCAAGACACCAAGCACGATTTATAGAATGGCGTGATTGAACAAGTCTAAGAATAATCAAATTTCAGTCATGATTCTCTAGATATGATTAAAGAAATCATTTGGAATCTAAAGCACGTTTATAACATGATTTGGCATTGTCACGCCCCAGAACCAGTATACTGGCAGGTGGGGACGGACAAGGCCAGCTAGGTGATACCAAAGTACGCTAGTACTCTGAAATCACGTATAAGCTGTCAAGGCATAGGGGTTACTTCTAAAAGCCAACAGTAGATCCTAGGTCAAGCAATCCTAGGTATCTCAATCACAAGCAATTATACAAAGTACAAGAAGTATGATCATCAGACATGCAATAGTAAAGCGTCCCAAACCATTTATACATGGATGATCGTGAAACTAGTGATACCAAAATAGAGAACTAGCAAGAGTAATAGTCATATATGATGAGCGTTAGCTATAGTCTAGAATACGCACATCATGTTTTGGCCCGTAGGCTAAATGTAAAGATCCAAAAATGCGAGCTAGACACGTGCTCGAAGGCTAAACGCCACAAAAGAATAATGTACATATCAAGTGGGAGAATGATAAGGAACCCACTCAGGTACTCTGGTGCTTCGGATGGTCACCGTCGAGTAGATGGTGCGGAAGATCCCTTGGGTTCCTCTATCAGATCTGGCCAAACAAAACCAGTGGGGTCAGACCCCAAATAGCAAGTACCACAAAGGAAGCCAAACTATGGACTAAAACCATCAATAGCTAACATAGCAATGGTTAGGGAAAGCAATAAGTAAATGCAGATCGAGACTCATGCACTACCAATGCACTCATCCCGAGAATAGAAAAGACAATAAGCAAAGCAACCTGGAGCATAAAGTAATTTATGTGTGACATAAAGTAGACTGTGTACATGTAAAGTAGACGAAAGCATGAAAACATGTAAGATAAACTTGACATGTAAACATGTTAAGTAGCCGGGTCATGTAAGCATATAAGGCAGCCGGATCGTGAGAACATGGTGACCCAGCATAGGGATCATGTAGGACTTGTTGGATAACTGGACTTGTGAGCATGAGATGTAACTAGGGCATGAGAGCCTATAAGAACTATATAGAACGACAATGATAAGATGACTTGGGAACTATTCCAGAAGCCAAGTTACAACCCGTAAACCAAACAATGACCGGGGTTGTAACCCTTCTCCTGAACAGAACTTAATCTCTAATCAATATTTAGCATAAGATCATGTAGAACATGTGAGTACTGAATAGGACGACAAATGATAATATAATTTGGGAGCTATTCCGGAAGCCAAAATTACAACCCGTAAACCAAACAAGGATCGGGGTTGTAACCCTTCTTCTGAAAAAAATTTAGCCTCTGATCATTTATCGACAAAAGTAAAGCATAAACAATAATGTACTAAAATAAACATACGGACACTGCCTAGACAAAACTAAACTGGACTGGACTACATTCATCAATCACGGCCAAGCAATGAGTACGACTTGATACTTTAACTAACTAGGGTTATCACAATACTAATTACTAACAAGATGCAATTAGATGTTCCAGCAGTCACAAGCCTTGCAGACTATCCGAGTTATCCTTTCGCAGGTTGAGAGAGTTGTATTAGGTGACTTGGGGGTGCAACACATGACAACGTGCTGGAAATGTGCCTTACTCGTTGGCAGGCTACAAGTCCAATTAAAGCGCCTAGATAATAGGATTGCATGTGACTGGAAAAACTCTTTATGAGCTACTTGATCAATCTAGTCGTTATCCTAGTCAGATTCAATATGAATCCCTGACCGTGGTATTCAAGAATCTATATCCTAGACATGATGCAAGACAAGACTTGTAGCTTGTGCACGCATACACAAGAATTTAACCACAATGTCCAAAAGAGTTACATTAGCAAGGGGAAATAGCCGTCGCAACAGCATCTTGATTAAGCATGTCATGTTTAGGTTTACTTGTCATGTAAAGAGTACTTGTCAAAAGTGCGTCTCTACGGGCCACTATCATGTAAGCAAGGAAAGACATGTTCAAGAGTTTACCACGACAGATCACTATTTTGTATAAGCAGAGAAGTAACGTGTAACATAAGTGCACCATAAAGGGTCACTATCATGTAAAGCAACGAAAAGACATAAATCATGAGTGCACCCCGACGGGCCACAATCATGCTAAGCAAGGAAGAGAAATGGCAACAAATATAGCATGTAAGTAAGAACTTGTCCAAAAAGGGCTATCATGGCATGAAAGAGGGAATAAATAAAAGTAACTACTTGGCATAGATCAAATATTAAATATATGCTAGTATCAAGTAACATGGGTGTACAGTCATTCTCTAACTGTACAAAATCATCTAATCATGTTAAGGAAATTTATTTTCGTTAAAGGAAATATTATATTCGGCCAAGCACAGAAAACATGATAGAAGATCAAAACTAAGATTTAAATTAACGGCCGGATACGAACTCCAATAAGGTGAACTAAGAAAATTCTGAAGCCAAGACAAATGTCTACAAGCTTCGTGTCCGAGTGTTTTTCAAGACTAAAAGCTGAATAGCTCAAATGGGTAAAACAGTCATTCGTGCTAGGGCCAGCCAGCACGGGCCAAGGTGGCACTATGGCCAAGAAGGCGCCAAGGCCAGGAAGGGTGCCAAGGTCAGAATGGCACCTAGGCGCACAAGGACACCCAGGGCCAGAAGGGGCCAGGGTCAGGATGGCGACAGCTGGCATGGGCCAGGGTGGAGTCAGCCAGCATGCGCCAGCATGGAAGGGCGCCTGGGCCAAGAGGCGCTAGGGCCAGGATGTGCTGGGATGTGCGCAACCTAGGTGGTATAGAAGCATAGAAATATCCGTACTATGCGCCTGAAGCCATGCACCCACAGAAAGGAGTGGCTATGCAGCCATAGGGATACTATGCGCCCAAAGGGACACTATGCGTCCAAAGGAAACACTATGCACCCAAAGGGAAGCACTATGCGCCCAAAAGAGCACTATGCGCCCAAAGAAAAAAACTATACGCCCAAAGGGAAATACTATGCACCCAAAGGGAAGCACTATGAGCCCAAAGGAAAACACTATACGCCCGCAGTGGTGCAGCACTAAGGCGCACGCACTGTTCATCTTCTGCAACCAGCGTGAAAATGCTTGGTTGAACCCATGAATTTCAAAAGTCCATAACTTCCTCAAAACAATTCGAAATCTAACTTTTTCAAAATTGGGTAGAACGAAATTTTCTACAAAATAGGACAATTAGTTTTCAAAAATATCAATGTTTAATAGATCAAAACCAAGAAAAACTGAAAATGTTACAAACATTGATCTACAAGAATCCACCCATAAAAATAAAAAATTCCAAGTTCTAAAGAGGCTTATAATCATGTAAGTAAGAGTTTAGAACAAAGAAAATAACATTTGTCCAACATTTGGCAAGATGTACTTGCCTTAGGTTGGAGGAGAAAATGAAAAGAAAGAAGATGAAGAGAAATAAAATAATGGAGGAGAGAGAGAGAAGTTTGGATTTTATACAAAACCATCTCATCTCAAACCAACTAAACCAAACCAAGCCAAACCAAGTTGAACCAAACCAAATTAAACCAAGTCAAAATTAAACCAAAGCAAGGCTAAGAAAGACAAGTCAAAACATGGGTCACCTGATAAAGACCATAATTTCGTATACGTACACTAAAAATACGTATAACAGAAAACGAGAGTGACATGCATGCCGTCGGCATACAATGGTACACTGGCGATATGCCGGTAAGGAGAAAACCTATAAGTTGGGAAAATTTTAAAATGTTCCAAAAACTAATAAAATACAAAATATAGTACAAAAGTACATATCAGTATATAAATACCGATAATGTGAGACGAGTCTCACAACTCTCCCATCCTTAGAAAAATTATGTCCTTAAAATTTCCTAAAGCTAGTCGAGCAAGATAACCAAAATAAAAGCTCAAGAAAATACAACTATCTCCATAAAATGAAGCATGTCATATAAGTAATTGAAGGCAACAATAATATAAATAAATGCGTAAGCAATAACACAACCACAATAAAGAAGGGCTGGAGGAATATGAATAGATATACCTCCTGAGTCAGTTGAGTATGGACCAACGTCCTCGCTGGCCTATGTTGACTCCCAAAATGGGTAAAGGTCAAGTCTCAAGGTAAGTCGGTACCAATGACTTAGTCTAAAACATGACACTACCCCGGACGTATCGTCGTAGTCGAGACATGTGATAATTATCAGCTATCTCAAGGTACGAAGACAGAAGAGTGGGACGAGAAACCCGCCTTCACTCACCGAATAAGTCAAACCGACCATTGTACTCTACATATTGATAGAGTACAAAGTCGTCGACCAGAATCCAAGATATACTGCTACTACCTGGCCTGCTACTAAAACACAAATATAAAGGTCATAATTGAAAGGAGACCATGAAGATGGTACCTGAGACTCCCAAGGTATTTTCCTCATGCAGATACTAGAGCTGCTCGTGGTACTGTGCATACAACTATGCTCTGAGCTGTCTGATCCTCTAAGCTCGCGATGGCGATGGGTACTGTGCCAATGGTTGAAGATCTTATTTTAGGAAACATTATATGGCCACATGAAGATCTGTTTACCGTGTCCAAAGTGTAATGTTCATTAGACACGTGTATTATCTGAGGCGGAAAACAAATATACACTACAAGAAAAAACCCATTTTATAACGTTCCATCTACAACACTTCCTAAAAATATTGTTAAAAAGGCGGGTATTCTACAACCTTTATAGTAAAAATGTTGTAAAATACATATACAAACAACGTTTTATATTCAAACGTTAAGGCTTCTAGAATGGTCATTCACAAAAATTGTGTATTACTATCTTTAACAACGCTTTATTAACATTGTAATATTTATTAATTTTGACAACATTTATTTAAAGTTGTCAAAGTTATTTATTTTGACAATGTATTTAAAATATTGTGAAAATGTCATCTTCAACAATGTTATCAAATGTTGCAAGTTTTTTATATTTTACAATATTTGTTTGATGTTGTAAAATTGATTTAATTTTACCACTTTATGTAAACGTTGTGTATGTCATATCATTTTGGCAATGTTTAAGAAACATTGTAAAAGGGGTATATTTAACAAACTTTATAAAATGTTATAAAAGATGTGTATTTCACAATGTTTAGACAATATTGTAAATTTATATTTAAAATATTTATATGATGATATTATTTGCAATATTGGTCTTATTAGGTCGATACCTCACTTGGTAGCATCTTATGATTAAATGGATATGTCAGGTGCTGAAACCCATCCCTTCCACGACTTCGAAAGCCAAGGCTAATGTAATAGCTTCTTGCTCATTCTAATCTTCATTCTTGTAAAAATTAGGTTCCTTTTACTCTTTAAAATGTTGTTTTAGCTTAGATTATGCCATATATTCAATTAATGAATCACCTAAAATATCTAACAACTATTCGAATTTCTAAAACTTAATCATTGAGGTAAGCAAGTTTCCTTTATTTATATACTTTTACATCTCGATGATTGGTCTTTTTCTGTTCAATTATCTTTGCTGAATTGTCCGAGAAGGAGATTTCCAACATCCATATCGGTTAGTATCGGTAGCGACGATATCGGATTAGGAAAAGCCAAAATATATCAATATCAGTCGTATCGTATCGGTATCGACCTACACTATCATAGGTTTAAAGATTTCAAGTCTTAGGTGGAGGGATGATCCCCACTTGACCAGCCTAAGGGTACCTATCTTTTGATCTTTGGAAAACATCGATGTCCTTGATTGATATTCTCAATTTTCTTCTTAGTCTACAAAGTATTGAAGGAGCACCACAATAAATATCCCTATTTTGCAACGGTTTTAATGCAATGTTATATAGGTGTTGTCGAAACTATAATTTGCAACAATTCAGTAATGATTAAAATAATTGTTTCCAAGTTAAATCTATTTATAATGGTAAGAGATTAATTGTGGGCTAATACACCTTTTACAACGGTTCATAAACTCTTGCTAAACGTTTTTTCTTTTTTTACAACGGTCATGCAATAGTTTTATTTAAGTGTTGTCAGAGTGAACTAAATTTGCAAGTGTTATGCAAGGGTTTTAAATATTTGTTGCAAATTTGTTAATATTTTACAACACCTACATAAAGTCTTATAAATAGATTTGTCGTTAGCAACAGTTTCACAATGTTTACTGTAACCTATTGCAAGTGAGCTTATTATTTATAATGATTGTGCAACAAGTAAATTTGTTATATTAAATGACAACAGTTGTGATAACCATTGCCGAAATAATATATAGTCATTGCAACGTGTTGATCTCGCAACATGTTGCATATAAACATTGCAAAGTTCAATGTCCAATTTGTTTTTTTGGTTAATTTTAATTCACAATAAGAATTTAAGCATCAATATTATTCATTTGAATTTTAAATTGAGAATTGGTCCCTTGTTCGTTTAGAAAAAATATTAGAGAATTAATATTATACATCAAACCAAAATTCTCAAATTGATAAAATTGTTATAAGCGTACTTAAATATAAAAACATATATTACACATTCTTCCTCTTTTTGGTGAGATTTAATTGGTTGTTGGGGGAATACGAGATAGGTGTTGAATTATTGATTATAGGTTGTATTTAGTTTTGTTTGTGGGTTGGAATCATGATCCAACTCGACAAAAATTGTGCTGTAGAATATACGATTGAACAGATTGAAGAAAGGATGTTGGCATAATTTGCAAATTTTTCCATCAGAAAATCTCTTGGTTGTTTAATCAATTTCTTTTGTTGATTCCAATATTGTTTATTTAGGGTTGCACTACATCAAATTACATAACAAAATGGTAGATATTTTGTGAGACTTTGTTAATGGTACAGAGAGACTAGATAATTTTTTTGGGAAAGAAATACTAAAATACATGCATATGGTGTAACTCTTAACACTATAATAATCATTAAAAGAATAAACAAGTAGTTTTTAAAAGGGGAGTGGGCTCTTGGCCTCCCGAAGAATTCTAACACATCCTTTGGTTCTAACCCTAAAATTCCTCTCGATACTCGAAAATGGGAAGAGGAGTGGGCTCTTGGCCTCCCAGAGAATTCTTTTGATCCCTATCTGGTCATTGGAAAGTTTGTGATCTGCGACCGAGGCAGCAGCCTGCATGTCGCCAAGGTGTTGGAAAAGAAGCGCGGAAACCTTTCCCCAAACCGGAGAGTACCTGCGAGAGGACCGAGCAATACAACGCACGAACCCAAAAACAATCACACAAAACAATCCACGCAGACACAGAGAATTTTTGACGTGGAAAACCCTTGCGGGAAAAACCACGGGACGATCGGAGTCCAACCCTGAGAAGCCTCCACTAATGGAATAGAAGAATTACACCCTCTACAAACTCCTCCCGATCCAAATCGGATCCCCCACAACACTCAGAAATAAGAACAATGATTACAAGGCTACGAAGAGCGAAAACGACGAGTAGAGATTACTCGAACACGATCTCCTTCGAATAGCGACCTTCAATCCTCCGTCTTCTTCTCCGAAGTTGTAATGGCACTCTTGCCTCCTTCTCTCTTTTCTTGTGTTATGTTGCGTTGTGAATTAGGGTTTGGAAATCCCAAATTAACTTCCCAATCCCGCAACCAACCTGGACCGTTGGATTAGATCCAGTGGTGAAAAGTCACCCTAAAATCCGCTTCAGCCCCCGACGACACAAAGTTCGGCCAGAACTCTGTGTCGGGCAACCAGCACTGGCCGACCCAATTCTGGAATGGGGAGGCAGAGTTCGGCCCGAACTCGGCCCCCCTGCTTCCAGCAGCTTCCTGTAGCTCTATCAGCAGCCCCGCTTCCTCCCCGAGCTTCTTCGACACACGAACGGCGCTCGTCGCACTCCGGGGTCTTCTCCACATAGGTTGGGAACCCCACCCACTCCAACAAATCTTCCCCTTCACAACTATGGAGAGGATGTCGTCATCCCGATGATCTGCCTACAGTACTCAAACTTCCCCCTTGGTAGAATCTTCGTGAACATATCAGCTCCGTTGTCATCTGTATGAACCTTCTCAAGCGCCGCGTCCTTCTTCTCAACCACATCCCGTATCCAATGATACCGAGTCTCGATGTGCTTGGACCGGCTATGAAACGTCTGATTCTTCACAAGGTGGATAGCACTCTGACTGTCGCAAAGCAAAGTATACTGCTCTTGCTTCTGTCCCATTTCCTGCAACAGCTTCTTCATCCACAACAGCTCCTTGCAAGCCTCCGTCGCCGCAATGTATTCCGCCTCCGTCGTCGACAAGGCAACACACTTCTGCAATCGTGACTGCCACGACACCGCTCCTCCTGCAAACATCATCACGTAGCCTGAAGTCGATCGCCTCGTGTCTACATCTCCAGCCATATCAGCGTCGGTATACCCAACCAGCTTCGGCTCGTCACCACCAAAGGAAAGTCTCCAACCAGCAGTGCCCTGAAGATATCGTAGAATCCACTTGACCGTACTCCAATGTACCCTTCCAGGATTTGAAAGATACCTGCTAACCGTACCAACTGCATGAGCAATATCTGGCCTCGTACACACCATGGCATATATTAGGCTTCCCACAGCTGAGGCATATGGAACCCGCTCCATATCTTCCTTTTCGTCCTCGGTAGATGGACACTGCTCCTCAGTGAGCTTAAAGTGAGCCGCAAGAGGGGAACTCACTTTCTTCGACCCGTCCATCCCGAAACGCTGAAGTACCCGGTGAATGTACTTCATTTGGGACAAGTGTAGCAGCTTGGACTCTCTCTCTCTCGGCTGATCTATATCCCAAGAATAGTCTTCGATGCGCCTAAATCCTTCATAGAGAAGGACGCGCCCAATTGGCGCTTCAGCTCCGCTATCCTAGTGGCATTCCGACCCACTAATAGCATATCATCAACATAGAGCAATAAAATGATGAAATCATCATCGGCAAAATACCTCACAAATACACAGTGGTCCGACGTCGTCCGTGTATAACCATGCTCCCCCATAAACGACTCGAACTTCCTGTACCACTGCCTCGGAGCCTGCTTCAGACCATACAAGCTCTTCCTCAACCGGCAGACCAAATGTGACTTGCCCTTCTCACAGAATCCCTCCGGCTGCTCCATGTACAACTCCTCCTCAAGATCACCGTGGAGGAATGCCGTCTTCATGTCCATCTGTTCGACCTCCAAGTCGAGACTGGCTGCTAATGCTAGTACCACCCGAATAGACGAATACTTGACGACAGGCGAAAAGATCTCATCACAATCCACGCCTTTCCGCTGACCGTAGCCTTTGACTACCAGCCTCGCTTTTTATCGAGGGCGAGTAGCATCATCCGTCTGCTTCACTCTAAACACCCATCGATTCTTCAAAGCCTTCTTACCCTTTGGCAACCGCACCAGATCATAAGTGGAATTGGTGTACAAGGAACTCATCTCCTCCTGCATAGCCTCCATCCACTCCTGCCTGTGTTCGTCTTCCATAGCCTCTGTAAAACTTCTGGGCTCTCCCCCGTCAGTCAATAGCACATACTCATCTGGTGAGTATCTCGTAGATGGTCGATGATCCCTGTCACTCCTCCTCAAAGGAACCACTGGTGCTGGCTGTATACCGACAGCCTCCTCTTTTTCAGGAACTGCCTCTCCGGCATGCTCATCCTCCTGAGGGACACCCTGACCACCATCAGCAGGATGATGATTAAGGTTGGAAGCAACTCCATGTACTGCCTCCCCCATAACTGGATCCTCTGCGATGTCCTCTGGAAACTGCTCGAAGCGAAATGACTCTAACTCAGGCAGTTCCTCAGCCTCATAAGGCGTCTCGGAATCCTGAGTGTTGGTCATGGTCTGATCCTCGACGAATACCACGTCCCTGCTTCTGTAGAGCTTTCTTCCCACCGGGTCGTAGAGTCTATAGCCAAACTCATCCCGACCGTAGCCGACAAAGACGCATCGCCTCGTCTTCGGCTCAAGTTTGGTCCTCTCGTCCTTCGGTACATGCACGAAGGCCTTACAACCAAACGCACACAGGTGATTTTATGATGGCTCTTTACCGTACCATACTTTGTCAGGCACATCACCCTGCAAAGGAGCACTAGGAGACAAATTAACAACATAAGCAGCTGTGAGAAGAGCCTCACCCCAATAACTGCCAGGCAAGTTTGCTTCTGACAGCAAACACCGCACCCTCTCCATCAGTGTCCTGTTCATGCGCTCCGCTACACCATTGAGCTGAGGTGTCTTGGGCGGAGTCTTCTGGTGTCGTATCCCTTGCTCTCTACAATACGCAACAAAGGGACCGATGTATTCGCCGCCATTGTCGGACCGAACACACAACAACTTCTTGCCCATCTCCTTTTCAACAGAGGCCTGAAACTCCTTGAAAGTAGGCAGCACCTGATCCTTGGTCATTAAGGCATATACCCAAACCTTCCTGGAACAGTCATCAATAAAGGTTACAAAGTAAGAAGCACCACCAAGAGATTTTGCCTTCATAGGACCGCAGACATCCGAGTGAATCAACTCGAGCAACGCCGGCTTCCTCGAACTTGGGTGACTTTGGAAAGACATCCTATTTTGCTTCCCAGCTAAACAGTGCGTGCACTTCTCCAACTTTGTAGACTTGAGCCCCAGAATCACCTTCCTGTTCACCAAGTAGCTCATCCCCTTCTCGCTGATATGGCCGAGCCGCCTGTGCCACAACTCGGTAGACGCATCACTGACTGCATTCACCTCCTGTGCCCCCTGTGCGCTCCCTTCCATATAGTAGAGACCGGTCTTCTTGCTTCCTCTGGCAATCACCATCGAACCCCTGGAAAGCTTCCACTGACTGTTCCCGAAGAGACCGAGGAATCCCTCGTCATCCAACCTTCCAACCGACACCAGGTTGAAACGGATATCAGGGACATAACGAACATCCTTGAGAACAAGAACCGCACCCGTCTTCGTTCTCAAATGCACATCTCCAACGGCAACCGCCTTCGACACATCTCCGTTGTCCATCTTCAACACGCCACAGTCGCCTGTCGTGTAAGTGGCAAACAGTGCCCTGTTGTGAGATACATGTGCTGAAGCCCCTGAGTCCACCAGCCAAGAATTGTCATCGCAGGCGAGGTTAGTAATGACCTTATCACCTACGACGATCACATCGTCTCCATGCATCGAGGCCGCCGCTGTAGTGTTCTCTTCTTGCTTCCCCTTGTCGCCCTTCTTCTCTCTCTTCCAAGCGAAACAATTCCGCTTGATGTGGCCCTTCTTACCACAATGGTAACACTCTGAGTCCTCGTAACGACCCTTGGACTTCCCCCTGCTCTTGTCTCTGCCACCACCTGGACCCCTGCTTTTGTCCCTTCCGCGGCTCTCTGAAACAAGTGCCTCTGAGTGGTGGGATATGGATGAAGTGCCCTAAGAACGTCTCTGCATCTCTTCATTCAACACTCCGCTCTTGGCAAACTCCAGACTGACCACGCCCTCTGGAGCAGAAGCGATCATAGATACTCGTACGGTCTCCCACGAGTCTGGCAAAGTACACAGCAGCCACAGTCCCTGAACTTCGTCGTCAAACTTGACTCCCATAGAAGATAGCTGGTCAACCACGCCCTGGAACTCACTCAAGTGGTCCGAAATAGACGCCCCATCCTTGTATCGCAGACCCATCATCGTTCGGATCAGGAACAACTTGTTTACCCCGGTCTTCTTCGCATACAAGGATTCCAGCTTATCCCACAACGTCTTCGCGTGCTCAATATTGGCAACGTGGTTGTACACGTTCTCGTCCACAAACTGTTGTATGTACCCACACACCTGTATATGCTCGAATGTCCAGTCCTCCTCGAATTTATCACTGGGCTTCTTGGATGCAAATACGGGTAGATGCAGCTTCTTGACAAACAGCAAATCCTTCATCTTGTTCCACCAATAATGATAGTTTGTGCCATTAAGATTCACCATGCGCACCGGCTTCGCGTCCATCTCTCCTCTCTAGTTTCTCTGTCAAATACTGACACTCCTTCTGAACTCCAGAACCTGGCTCTGATACCACTCTGTTGGGAAAGAAGCGCGGAAATCTTTCCCCAAACCGGAGAGTACCTGCGAGAGGACCGAGCAATACAACGCACGAACCCAAAAACAATCACACAAAACAATCCACGCAGATACAGAGAATTTTTGACGTGGAAAATCCTTACGGGAAAAACCACGGGACGATCGGAGTCCAACCCTGAGAAGCCTCCACTAATGGAATAGAAGAATTACACCCTCTACAAACTCCTCCCGATCCAAATCGGATCCCCACAACACTCAGAAATAAGAACAATGATTACAAGGCTACGAAGAGCGAGAACGACGAGTAGAGATTACCCGAACACGATCTCCTTCGAATAGCGACCTTCAATCCTCCGTCTTCTTCCCCAAAGTTGCAATGACACTCTTGCCTCCTTCTCTCTTTTCTTGTGTTACGTTGCGTTGTGAATTAGGGTTTGGAAATCCCAACTTAACTCCCCAATCCCGCAACCAACCTGGACCGTTGGATTAGATCCAGTGGTGAAAAGTCACCCTAAAATCCGCTTCAGCCCCCGACGACACAGAGTTCGGTCAGAACTCTGTGTCGGGCAACCAGCACTGGCCGACCCAATTCTGGAATGGGGAGGCAGAGTTCAGCCAGAACTCTGCCTGGGGCAGAGTTCGGCCCGAACTCGGCCCCCCTGCTTCCAGCAGCTCCCTGTAGCTCTATCAGCAGCCCCGCTTCCTCCCCGAGCTTCTTCGACACACGAACGGCGCTCGTCGCACTCCGGGGTCTTCTCCACATAGGTTGGAAACCCCACCCACTCCAACACAAGGATGGTGGTGAAGGAGGCCAGCGGGGTCGGGATAGTGCGTGCCAACGGGAAATCCAATGGGGAAGGGCTCATCGTCTATGCCTACGTGCTCCCTACTTGCCGTGGGCTCCGATGAGGCCGACGTGCTCAAATCCTACATCTCCTCTATGGCGAAGCGGATGACTTCGATCTCGTTCCAAGTGACCGAGTTGGCGGTGTCATCGTTCTATGGCTAGGGGTCGAATAGTCTCAGCCTGGAGATTTTGAGTTGGACCTCATCGGCCCGTGGTTGAACATTCTGGACGCGTGGGCGGCAATGGGTCCAACGGGTCTCGACTCGGACCAGACGACCAAGGTGTTCAATGTCCTGTCATGGATGTCAATGGCGTGCCCGCACGTTAGTGGTGTTGTAGCTTTTCTAATTAAAGCCTGCACACCTAGGTTGGTTCGACAACGATCAGGTCTGCGATGTTGTAGGTGAGCCACATATATTTGATGGAATGCCAAAAAGAAATCAATTTAGTTTATTATACAATATTACTTATATGTCGAGTGTTTCTGTGTTATTATGTTCATTTCACAACCAATAGACTCAAAACCGTTGGGCTTTGGAGAAGAAGCATGCTATTCGCAAATCATTCAAACAAGTACGCGCTAGGTGCCTCCCAAACATGCTATGCAAGGAAAAAATTGTTGATGCCAAGACAGGTTGTGGAGGGCCCGAGTGGATAAAAAATGAACTATGGGTCGCATTGAAGCAGTTCTAGATAGAGAGAAAAATTGCGGCCAATGCGAGACCAACAAAAAAAAATTGACAAGCAATGTCAGTATTCGGTCTCCACACAAGTGGTTCCATTCCTACAACTGCTCACAGAAAAAAAATGGTATGTGTGCTTTATATTGGTCTATGCCTATTAATCCTTTAAAAGATTTAAGTTTTATGCTTACTACACATTGTCTTCATATTTTAGAAAATCAAATTGGGAGAAATTCTAAGCCTCAAGAGACCTTCGCCACTAATGTAATAAAGGACAACTCCTTTTTGAACAAGAATGCCAATGTTTATCAAAGTATAGACACATAAAAATTTGTACTTGTATATCCGATACATATCGGTATCGGATTCGTGCAAAAATATTCGATTGGTATCCTGCTTGTATATGTTGTACCATTATCCAACATGTTGCTATAACCAATAGTACTTGCACACTCAGCAATAGTTTCTACTAGTATACACATTCGTGTCATTGGCAAAAACATAATGGAAAAAAAATGAGAATGTTTTCATTACAAAATTGAAGTCAACGTTTTCATTACCCGTATAACTATGTGATTATTCGCCCTGCCTTAGGCTGCTAAAGATGTTGTTCTAGCTGAGAAACTAGTAACTAGTGATGATTTTGTATGTTTCTGAAGCAAAAATACTTTTCAATTTTCTTCATCATTAAGTATTTGTTATCTTTTATTCCCATATTACTGAATATTAACTTGGTTTCTATTTTGAGTTTAGTAAATCATGCTTCCCCTCTAGCCCCAGTTCAAGGAGGTGGTGGATCTATCCTTGGAGGAATTGGTTCTACTATTGCCCAAGGTACCTTCACATGATATCAATTGTAGTGTCCCGTCCCTACATCGTGCCCCGTTCTTCGTCTACGGGGTGCACAAGAAAGGAACACTGTCGTTATCGATTCGTTCGGGACCGATAGGTCGGGATCGATCGAATGGGAACGATTGAATTAAGATCTTTTTTTCGTTATGGAAAGGCTTCATCGGAATCAAGTTCCATATTTAGCGGGTTGCGCCTCAAGGATAGACTCTGCGGCTGAGTCGAGAGAGACCTCCCGTTGCTCTTTCTTTTACGCCACACTTGCGTTAGTTTTGGCTCTCGTTTTCTGAATGCATTTTCGTGAATGTTTTTTTGGCTTGCGTTTCGAACTTGCATTTACATGTCGAACTCCTTGAATAATATAGTGTTCTAATCAGTTGCTTTTGCGATTTCAGGTAATCGCGTAGGCGACGTCTAGCGCGACCAAGCAGTTCCTCGCCTCAAGTAAGACTAAGGTGAGTGACTGAACCTTCTTCCCTCGACCCTTTTCTCCAATGTATTATCGATACCAACATATGTTATGCTAAGCTGTAAATGCAACAAAACAAAGGCTTATTCTAATAAACCGTTGCACGACATTTCATATATACGGACTATAGAACTGCTTATCATAGAACTGTTCATATGCTTGTTTATAATATGTTTTCCATCAAACTATGTTAAACAAAGAAAGAAAATGAACCAACAAACATACAAAATCAAAATGACAAGGCGAGATACGCCGAGTTTGGGTAAGTTTGCTATGAAACCTAGACCATGCTTGAATAACTAGTTTAGTCTAGCACGGTCATGGACAACTTGTATACAAGGACATTTGTTTCCTCAAACGGTAACCCGAGGCCACGGGACCGCTTTGGCATAGGAGGAAACATGGTTTAGCCGAGCTTGGTTTAAGCAACGAGTAATTCAGGGACCTGCAACGGATCTTGCTACTTGTGTTAAAAGGACCCCGTCTAACTAGGCTATGTCCAGGATAGCTAGTTATTGCCAGTGGCCTCCACATCATACATTTAATATGAACTGATATCAAAATGACACGAAAGGCATTGGTAAGTTTTATATGCATGACACGCTCTGTCGTGGGTAAGTTCTAGCATTAATTTACCTTGTTTACGTTTCGTCAAACTGCTTGCATGAAATTGACTATGATGGCTAGAAAGATCACTAAATATACTACATGATTCACCTAAATTCTTGAACCAAATGAGGGCATGAAAACTAATTAGCCACTCTCCAGTACACATTGATTGTACTGATCCTCGCTCTCTACAGGTGCTATAAATCAGGAGGAGCGTGCCACATGACTGAAGGCAGAGCTCGTGCATTTTGAAGCTTCGTCTGTGCGTGCGAAGCCTTGAAGCAATCTCTTTTGAAGACTCCGCGACTTTCAAAGCTGAGATGTCTTGACTCTCCCCTATTCCAGGTGTCTGCATACTTTGGTTTTATAAAGGGGTATCATGTATGGAACGACTATCTCATCGACGTTCATTTTATAATGGAGTCAGTTTGTAAGCCCGCGCGACACCTTTGTATCGAGTCTATAATATGATGTTCATTATCAATAATGCTCAAGTTTCTCTATATATAATGTGTTTAATTTACTCTGCGCCCTCTTCTTGATGTTGTGTTTCAGATAACCTTATGACTATGCCTTGTGCGATCGCAACTTAGGTTCGCACGACATCACGTCCGGGGGACGATTATCGATTCTACAGAATCAGGGCGTGATATCAATAGTTTTTAATTTATACGTAAATATACTGCTTCTATTACATGAGTATTCACATAGGTATAGCTTATGGTTTTGGAATCACAGTTGCTCGCAGGGCAATCAATATTATGATGGACCCTTGAACAATTTAGCATGAAACTGTAGCCTCTGAAGCCCGACAAGTTTCTCCTGTGGGCAATGCGATTAGTGGTGCTGATTTTTGCAGCATCCACTCAAAGTCCTTCCAGGATGTTAGCAAGGTATATTGGGAATAGTCTTGTTAGGAATAGCCTTTTATCTCGTTTTTTCATTCAAGTAAATTACAACAGAGACGTCCTAGAAATATGTGTATGTGAATGTGATTTGAGTGAGTTCTAAAGCATTAATATTCTTTGTTTCTTTGTGCATGTGGCAGTGTATCAACAATTTTGGGAGCGATATCAACAAGTGCCAGTTTTATCTGGACATACTAAGCGAATGTCGTCGTGGCCCTGGTGAACTCTCACATGATCTATGGATGTTATTTATGGTCAATCTTTTGGAAGTTTGTTGCTACTGCTATTTATGGCGTAAAAAACATTAGTTCGCCATATAATTGTTGCGAATGTGGTGGTCTGAAGCTTATAGTTATCATGTTCTGAATAATTTTGACTTGGACAATGCTAAACATGATGCATTATAAATCCGTCATCTTGGTTCTCAAGTAGGGCGGCTGGACGTACATGTTCATTACTCTTTATACTTGAGATGGGTATTAAATGAATTAAATCACCATATTGAAAGAATGTGGCTTAAGAAACCAGGTTCAAACTTTGTGCTCATCAATGTCTGAATATTGTTGTGCATGATCAATTTTGTTCATCTAGCTACGCCGAATATCCAACCTTTTATTTTCATATCACAATTTAACATTGTTCCAAGGAGTTGAACAACAATGCCCTTTGGTAATGCTTATATGGTCTTGGATATCCTGTTTTAAGATTGTGAGCCTGGACGTGTTGGGTATGAAGGTGGCATAGTAGGAGACTTCATTGACCAATCAAAATGCCTTCCTTTGTAGTAGCGAGAAGGTATCCAGGTATAGTGGAACAGGAGTCATGGTTTTTTTTTTTTTTGTGGAGGTTTGAGGTTGGTTTGGGTTGCATTTCAAAAAGTGTTGAAAAAGTCCCACCTGCTTTTTAGAAGTTATCACAAAAGTGTATTAGCTTTTCAATTTTTTGATAAGCTGATTGTAGATGATAGTTAGTCTATGTTTGTTAACTTTTGTATTTGTCCTACTTTTTGTTTCATATTGGATACGTTATAAATTTCATTCCTAAATTTTGTGACACTAAGTTTTTATTAGATTTTGTTGAACTATGTCTGAGTGTATGTTGTATGTTTGTTGTAGGATACTCCCCTAAGCTTTAAGCTGATAACGTGTTGTGTGGTTGGCTTGCCTGCGAACTGCTTGCTTGCTTGTATAGAAGGAGAGTGCTATGAATAAGTATGGGGTATGTTTTAGGAGAGTGCTCGCTTGCCTGCCAAAGCTATAAATGGAATTAGAATGCACTCTCCTGGAAAGGCCCACAAATCTTACTGTTGATTATTCAATATCTGATCACTGTTGAATTCATAAAAGTAATACTTCCCATTTTGAAAGATCACTTTGTGCAACTATTGCTAGAATTACGTACTTAAGATCTGAAAATTTTGATCGACACATATGGCAAGGAACAAGGGATATTTGCTATCTGGACCTGCAGAAATAAAGATACAGAGAAAGAAACTAAAGAAGATAATTGATTCGTTTCTTCTAGCATTCACAGAACCTGATATCGTCACAGGAGCACCTTCCAAAGCCCAGACAATCATTACAAATCCTCCTGCATTTGGTGAGATTAGAGATTAACATTCTATTCACATCTTGATTACCTAAAGATGTTGTTATTAGACATAAGGAGCTGTAGGAGCTCTTGTGATGTTTCTTGGTTATGCTAACATGATCATAAGGAGCTGTAGGAACTTGTGTTAGATTTAGCAAATTCTCATAAGGTTTGTCTAAACCAAAGGGAAAATAACTTATTTCAAAATACAACCCCGAGAATTGGGATAAAGTCATATTTAGTGCTTCTACTGTATAAGAGGTTATATGAATTGGAGATGTTTCAGAGAGTGAAAATCTGAGTAATTAGTCCAAGTGAATTTAGACACTTGATAAACCTCGTTCCTCTATCACCTACTGTGTTTATGAAACACATCCTAGCGAGAGAGGATTCGAGATTATGTTTGCATCTTACTTGACATGAATGGGCATGAGTATTGTGCAATGCGATCCTTGCATCAAAACTGGTGGAGATCCGATGATAATGATGAAATGTCTGTTTGATTGGTGAGAGTGAAGTATGTGAAGCTCATTTAGCTAAGTCCTTGTTTTACATTCAGATAGGTGACAAGGTAATTTGTGTAACCTTTCCAAAAGCAAACTTATGTTCTTGCTGACATTTCTTGAGGAAAATGTCACCTGCTGTCTGACTACTGAATGAAAGAAAAGGCACTGGAGTAGCTTAAAGTAACAAAAGGTAAAACAGTTGTTGTGGGTCAAAAGATGGATTTGGACTTTTACACACTAAAACTTGGTTTCTTCTATATGGACTTCAATCTTATTTCCAAATGTATTGAGAGGTAAGTTTCGAGATTCCTGATTTTCTGCGTTCTTTTTTTGTTAATGATGGATGCTGCTCGAATATTAAATTTCCAAATTCTATATTTTGGCAGATTATTTGAGGAAGGAGATGACTGGGAGAGGAAGAATTGCTTGAAAGTGTATGAAGGTCTATATTGCATGTCCACTATGAACTTAAATTTGGACTCGATATCAACTTTCACAACCTATGAGCTTTTTCTTATGACATATTCATCTTTTACACTGTTATCCTACAGATTTAATTACTTTGGAAAGTAGAAACGCTATGCGACCATGGTGATATTCTTGTAATCATCACTTTGTCACTTTAAACACAAAAAGTACAACCATTTCATAATTTTGGATTATCATTATTAGATTATGGAAAATAAATATCTAAAACATTTCTTTCTAAAATGTGCAAAATCATTTGAAGTAGGATATATAAATGTTTCTATATAATATGTTACTAACAGTAAATGTTATACTGGTATAATGTTTTGATTACCCTTTTCCAGTTAAATTGGTCATACTATTCTATTTCAGATGTTAGCCTTCTATTACTAGCTAGCATCAGTTGTTTACAGAACGTAAACCTTGTTGGCCTGTGGTGGCCTTAACAAGTTAACTTGCAGCCCTACAAGGTCAGCATCTCAAACTTTATACTATTATGAATTTTGGTTTGCCCTTCAATAGTTTAGCTCATATACTATTATGATTTTTATCTTTTTAGAGGTTCAATCTTTTGGTGTTTAGCCTGTAATGATTCTTTTGGTGCGGAGGACGATTTTAATAAAGATAATGATGATATCAAGAAGGATGATGGATGTTGGTGTATCGATATCAAGAAGAAACGCAAGAATGAAAGTTTCGTATTGTTCGTATTGTTCCATTTCCTCGGGCCTGCATCTACCATTTCATTAATGATGGGCCATATTATTTTAAATTATCAGTGCTTCCAGGTTAGTATACAATCAAATTTATTATTTGGTTTACCTTTTCATACACAACTAACTTCTACAAGTAGCCAACAGTCAGCTGGATCTTGGCAGGGCCCTCATAATGCTATGATGCACTCTCCTATTAATTTTCTGAAGCCTCCAATATCGCAACAGAAGTCTCCTCCTTCTATATAGGAATTTCAGACTACGACATCTCAAGTAGTCCCAACTGGAGGTGCAATGGTATATTTTTTTGCAGGTATTCAAGTGTCTATATTGTTTAAGAGTTGAAATTTATGATGTTCATTTGCCATATATTTTTGTAGACTGTAAAATGCAAACTGTCGCATTCGGAAGTGAGATACATTTTTGCATGCGGTACAATTTACTACTCATCGAAAAAATTGATCATACATGGAGTTCCACTTAAAGGTGATTGCTACAAAGTTTCGATTGATGAAGCAATAAAGCCAACTTCCTTTTTACCCATCCAAGCTGGTGAGCATAAAACAGTAGGAGAAGCTAATAAGAGTTTCGTGGCTTGGCCAAAAAAAACTTGTCATCATTGAATCTAAGGTTAGTTGTTTAGCTTGTTTGCTTTATTCATTGATTTTTTTTTTTTTTACATAAATTGGTCTATCTAGTTTATTAACAAGGATATGAGACAGAAAATACATGAATCCTAAATATTACCCTCTTGTTGTAGGTACTTGAACCAATTCTGATCAACAGAATGAGAACCAACCAATAGCTGATCAACAGAATGAGAAGCCAAAGCATAACAAGAGAAAGAAGGATTATACAACTCCAGATGGGAAACCAAAGCATACGAGGAGTAGCTATAACAAAATGCATAAATAATGTTGTAGATAAATAGTTTGTAATATTTTCTTTTGCATGTTTAATAGAATTGGTGTTCTTATAGAGTTTTGCTCAATTATTACCTAGAATAGTGATATGTAATGTTTCTCATATGATTAATAATATAAATTTTTGATCAATTTAAATGGTGTGATTTAAAATTTGTTAGACATGATAAAAAAAATGTGGCCAATATGTCCATTAAATACAGCCACGAGGATAGATGTTTTACCATGGCAAAAAATTATAATTTTGTGGCTGCACATCAAATACAACCACCATAAAGATGTTTAACCATGGCCAAAGGTTAATTGTAGCCACGGACCTTACCATTTTCAAGTGGCTGAATGACAATGATGGCCACAGAATAGTCAATTACTTGTGGCTTAAAGATAACTATTATCCATGGTCATAAGAAATACTAGTAACTAAAAGTCATTCATTGGACATGGTGGAATTAAATACATGTGGCTAAATGATACAACTAGCCACGCTGAAAAACAATTGTGTGTCTATAATGAATTTATCACCATGGTTTAACTTATTTCCTGTGTCTAAAAGTAGATCAATAGCCACGTTGAAAAATATTTGTGTCTTTAGGAAGTTTTTAACCATGGTGCTAGAAATTATGCGTAGCAGAAAGTCATAAATTGGCCATGTTAAATTATTTTTTGCGTGTCTGAATGATAGCTAAGGCCATGATTAAAACAAAGCCATGTGGCTATAGGGTAAACAATAACCACTCTGAAAAATAATTATGTGTCTATAAGGAATTTATTGCCGTGGTTTAACTGATTTCCTGTGTTTAAAAGGTGATCAATAGCCAAGTGGAAAAATATTTGCGTGTCTTCAAAACATTTTTAACATGGTGCTACAAATTTTGCGTTGCTAAAAGTCATAAATTGGCCATGTTAAATTATTTTTTGCGTGTCTGAATGATAGCTAAGGCCACGGTTAAAATAAATCCATGTGGCTTTAGGGTAAACAATAGCCACTCTGAAAAACAATTGTGTGTCTATAATGAATTTATTGCCATAGTTTAACTGATTTTATGTGTCTAAAAGGTGAACAATTGCTACGTGAAAAATATTTGCGTGTCTTCAGATAGTTTTTAACCATGTTGCTACTAATGTTGCGTTGTTGTAAGTCGTGAATTGGCCATGTTAATTTAGTTTTTGTGTGTCTGAATGATAGCTAACGCCGTGGTTAAAATAAAGCCATATGGCTTTAAGGTAAACAATAGCCACACGGAAGCAAACTTGTATGTCTATAACGAATTTATCACCATGGTTTAACTGATTTGCCATATCTTAAAGGTAAACAATATCCACGTAGAAAATAGTTTGTCTTCTGAAGGTTTTTAAACATGGTGCTACAAATTCTGCGTAACTATATGTCACGCCCCAGAACCAGAATACTGGAGAGCGGGGGCAGACATAGCCAGCTACGTATATTGAAATGGAAACCACCTCGATATACGGTCACGACTGTCTAGATATGTGAGGGTTTTCTACAAGCCAACAGTCTCTTATGGTCATGAACAAGCCTAGTGTCTCAATCACCACAAGTAAGTAAAGTCGCAAGATGTATGATCATTAAATATACAATAATAAGACGTCCCAAATATTACATATTCAGCTGATCATGAAGCTAGTCGTTACAAAATGTTAGGACTAGCAAGAGTTTAGTCATACATGATCAACCCTAGGATTTGTCAATCATGTTTACAGCCCGTAGGAAGACAGTAAGTAAAAGTGCATCGAGCTAACAGGTGTTCGTCGGCTAAACGCCTCAAAAGAATAATTTTTACAATAGAGTGAGCGAAACAAAATAGAAAACCCACTCTTGGCCCGGATTCCGTCTAGTGTTTACCATTGGGCTGGAAGCTTGGTAGATCCTCGGGAGCTGCTCCGAAATCTGGCCACACAAAACCAGCTGGGTCAACCCCAGAAAGAGCAAGTGCCACAAGGGGGCCACGAAATAAGAACAAAAGCCAGCATAAGCACAAGAAAATCTAATATTAAAACTAGAATTACGAAAAACATATCAGGATGATATACGACGAGATAACCATGGAACGATTCCGATAGCCAGGTTACAACCCGTAAACCAAACAAGGACCGGGGTTGTAACCCTTCATCTGAACAGAGCTTGGTTTCCCACCATTTATCAGCAAGATAATAATGCAAAAAAATCAAGACAGGGAGCAATCTTGTACTGGATCAAGACATAGCTAAACTGGTTATACCTCATTCAATCAATCACGGCCAAGCAGATACTACGGCTTACTACTTTAACTAACTAGGGTTATCACAGGCCTAATTACTAACAAGATGCAGTGAGATTGTTCCACAGCCACAAGCCCTGCAGACCATCCAGGCTACCCAGGACGAAAGATTAGGGTTGAATTCAGGTGGGTACATCGTCCAGGAGACACATGTACCCTTAGGTGACTTAGAGGGTGCAACACCTGACAGTGTGCTGGAAATGTGCCCTACTCGACGGCAGGCTACAAATCCCTGGAGCGCCCAGGTAACGGGATTGCCTGTAGCTGTGTCATCTCTTCATGACTACTGTGTTATTCTAGTTATTAACCTTAATCCATTTTAGTAGGTACTCCTGACCGTGGTACTCAGGAGTCCCATCCTAGACATGATGCAAGACAGGACAAGTGGATTTAACAAGCAAGCAAGAAAGAACCACCCACGGTGTCAAGACAGGTCAAGTAACAGCATTAAAATAAATCATGTCAGGGTACTTGTCAGGAGTGGGCCACGACGGGCCACTATCATGTCAGGTCGGTCATGTCAGGAGTGCACCTCTACGGGTCACTGTCGTGTTATGCTAGTTCCTGGTCATACCATGCCATGTACAATAGTCATTCAAAACATATTAAGTAAAATCAAGTTCATGACAAAAGGTGTAAGGATATAAAATGGGCGTAAAATATCTAATAAAATATCAATATTCAGGGCTATAGAAAAGCCAAGCTTAAAGAAATAAAACCAAAACTCCAAGGGTCAATGGGTTAAACAAGGGTCAGGGGAGCAGCGTACGAAAAGTCACGCACGCTACAGGGAGCAGCGTAGGTGAAAAATCACGCACGCTCAAGGAGCAGCTGCGTGAAAAGTCACGCACGCTCAAGGAAGCAGCTGCGTGAAAAGTCACGCACGCTCAAGGAGCAGCGTGGATGAAAAGTCACGCACGCTACAGGAAGCAACGTAGGTGAAAAGTCACGCACGCTACAGGGAGCAGCGTGGGTGAAAAGTCACGCACGCTCAAGGAAGCAGCGTGGATGAAAAGTCACGCACGCTCAAGGAGCAGCTGCGTGAAAAGTCACGCACGCTACAGGAAGCAGCGTGAGTGAAAAGTCACGCACGCTCAAGGAGCAGCTGCGTGAAAAGTCACGCACGCTCAAAGGAGACACGCTTCCAACATGAAGCGTACCCAAGGCTGCGTGGCGTAAGCTAAGAAGCTCAGCCACTGCTCACTGTCTTCTCCAGACAGCAAGAAATACCATGGATGAACCCAAGGCTTCAAAGCATCATAACTTGGCCATCCGAACTCCAAATCCAGATTTCCAAAGTTCCAACTTGGATAGAATTGAATGTTCTTCCACATGGAAGCATCAAAAACCCATAAAATCCAACTAAAGTAGATCAAACTATGCAAAATCTGAAAATAGCTAAACTTAGATCTAGGACAAAGGAAGCTCCAAATCACAAAATAACAAGTTCTAATGTTGATCACCAAGTCCTAAACTAGCAAATAGATAATTAAAATGGTGTTCTCATGTGGTGGCAAGGTGCACTTGCCTAAGGGTTGGGGAGTTGTGTGGAGGAAGAAGAAGAAATTAATGGTGGTTATGAAGAGAGAGAAGAGGTTGGTGGAGTTATAAAGAGGGTGTTGTGGTGTGTTTGAGGGTAGAGCTTAGAGCTAGGGTGTTCCACACATAAACCGAACCAAACCGAACCAATAAAATCGAGCCAATGCCAAACCCAAATACGAGAAATACCAAAATCCTACAAGTTGAGAAAAATAAAAAAATATATGCCAAAAATTCAGATACGAGTATAAATACGAAATACGGGAAATACGGGAAATGAGGGTGACAACTCTACCCACCTTAAAAGAATTCCGTCCTCGGAATTTAATCAAGGAGCTAGAGATTGCCACGACAAGCTACACTAAGCACAGGCAAGCTACACTAAGCAGTCCAATCATACAATCATACAATGCAAGCAAGGAAGGAAAAATGTAAGGCATAAGAAAGACATTATACCTCACGAGTCAAACAGGTAGGGATATCGCGATCGGATGTCGTCCTCACGCTCCCACGTTGACTCACCCAGAGAGTGATGACCCCAAGCAACACGGACTAATTTAATAGTCTTGTTCTTGAGTATCTTTTCCCTCCGGTCCAAAATAGACACGGGCCTCTCCTCATACGAAAGGTTGGTACCAACAACCAATTCCGAATGGTCTAGAATGTGGCTCGGGTCCGGAATATACCGTCGTAATTGGGACACATGGAATACATCATGCACCTCACTTAGCGACGGTGGAAGAGCGAGACGATAGGATACATCTCCTACTCGCTCTAGAATATCGAACGGCCCTATATACCTAGGACTAAGCTTTCCCCGCACGCCAAAGCGAATGACGCCGCGGTTAGACGAGATCCTAAGGAATACATGGTCGCCGACAGCAAATTCTAAGGGACGCCGATGAGCATCGGCCCAATGGCGCTGGCGGTCCTGGACAACTCGGAGGTGATCTCTGACCTTCCTGACCACTTCAACTGTCTGGGAAATCAATTCGGGTCCGAGCATCTGCCTCTCTCCGACATTGTCCCATGCTAGCGGGGATCTGCACTTTCTGCCATAAAGAGCCTCGAAGGGTGCCATCTGGATACTGGCCTGATAACTGTTGTTGTACGAGAATTCTACCAGGTGCAGATGATTCTCCCATGAACCACCGAAGTCAAGGGTACAGGACCTCAACATATCTTCAAGAGTCTGGATTGTGCGCTCTGATTGACCATCCGTCTGCGGGTGATAAGCTGAGATGAATTGAAGGCGAGTCCCCAAACTCTTCTGCAAGCTGCGCCAAAAGTGTGATATGAATCTTGAATCCCTGTCTGAGGTGATGCTGACTGGCACACCGTGAAGCCTGACGATCTGCCTGAGGTACATCTCTGCTAGCTGCGCCGTCGACTGTCCAACTCTGAATAGGAGAAAGTGTGCCACCTTGGTAAGCCTGTCCACAATTACCCAAATAGCATCTCTGCCAGCCGGAGATCTGGGCAATCCGGTTACGAAATCCATGGTTATATGTTCCTATTTCCATTCTGGGATCGGTAAGGGTTGAAGAAGTCCAGCGGGCCTCTGATGTTCAGCTTTAACCTGTTGGCAAACCAAACACCGAGAGACAAACCGGGCTATCTCCCTCTTCATGCCATTCCACCAAAAATGCTGACGAATATCACGGTACATCTTCGTACCACCCGGATGAATAGAATACTGTGAACTGTGGGCTTCTGCCATGACTTCCTGTCTGATATCTCTACTAGGTACACAAAGACGAGTGCCGTATCGAAGGGTACCGTCTTCATGGATACATAACTCTGGCCTTCTTCCTGCTTCATACTCTGCTCTGAGTCGCTGGATCTTGGAATCTGTTGACTGCGCCATCCGGATCCTCTCAACTATGCTGGACTGAACCTGTAGACTGGCCATCAATGCCACACTGGTAGGAAGAACCACTTCAATTCCCATCTTCTGAAGATCTGCCAATAATTCTGGTTGCACCGTCAGGAAATAAACTCCGGCTCTCCTGCTCAATGCATCTGCTACAACGTTGGCCTTCCCCGGATGATACTGCAAATCCACATCATAATCTACCAATAGCTCGAGCCATCTTCTCTGCCGCATATTAAGGTCCTTCTGGGTGAAAACATACTTCAGGCTCTTATGATCAGTAAAGATCTCCACTCTATCTCCGTACAAGTAGTGTCTCCACAACTTCAAAGCAAACACTACCGCCGCCAATTCCAAGTCGTGGGTCGGATAATTCTTCTCATGATCACGAAGTTGGCGTGACGCATAAGATATTACCTTCCCATGCTGCATCAAGACACACCCCAATCCTCTGCCTGAAGCGTCGCAATAAACTGTGAATCCTCCGGCCCCATCTAGAAGGGTGAGAATGGGAGCCGTTATCAAACCTCGCTTCAACTTCTCAAATGATTCCTGACACTCTGCTGTCCAAACAAACGGCACATCCTTGCGGGTCAACTGGGTCATCGGCGCTGAAATCCTTGTGAAATCTGAAACGAACCGCCGGTAGTAGCCGGCCAATCCAAGGAAGCTGCGAACCTCTGCCACTGAGCTGGGTACCGGCCATGACTCGATAGCCACAATCTTCTGGGGTCCACTTCCACTCCTCCTCGGATAATGATGTGCCCCAAGTACGAAATGCGATCGAGCCAAAACTCGCATTTACTGAACTTGGCGTACAACTGATGCTCCCTAAACGTCTGAAGGACGACTCTGAGATGCTGCTCATGCTCCGCTTCACTCTTGCTGTAGACCAGGATGTCATCTAGGAACACGATCACAAATTGGTCCAAGTAAGGCATGAAAATGCGATTCATGAGGTCCATGAATACGGCCGGCGCATTGGTCGCTCCAAAGGGCATAACAAGGAACTCCCAATGTCCATACCTCGATCTGAATGCTGTCTTCGGGATGTCCTGCTCTCTGACTCTGATCTGATGGTATCCTGACCGCAAGTCGATCTTCGAGAACACTGAAGCCCCTCTGAGCTGATCAAACAAGTCATCTATCCTCGGAAGAGGGTATCTGTTCTTGATTGTCACCGAGTTCAAGGTACGATAATCAACACATAGCCTGGACGTACCATCCTTCTTTTTCACAAGAAGCATCGGGGCTCCCCAAGGCGATCCACTTGCACGGATGAATCCCTTGGTCCTCAGTTCTTCAATCATCTTGTACAAAATCTCCAATTCTGAAGGCGCCATCCTGTAGACTCGCTCTGACACTGGTGCTGTCCCGGGAATCAAGTCTATAGTGAACTCAATCTCCCGTTCTGGCGGCATCCCTGGAAGCTCCTCTGGAAAGACATCTGGAAACTCTTTAACTATTCGGGGTAACTGCACTGCTGCTACTGCCATCCGCAATGCTGGGAAAGATGGCTCCACTGCGCCTCTGGAAAATGAGAACTTTGGCTCGTCGGGGATACTAAAGACAACTCTGCCAATATGGCAGTCTATCCTAGCATACTGGTTCCTCAACCAATCCATGCCTAGGACTACATCATAGTCTGCCATAGGAAACTCTATGAATCTAGCGGGAAACTCCCTACCGCTAACTACGATCCGACACGAGGAAAACACTCGATCTACCCCCATAAGATCATTACCAGTAAGTATATTGAGCCTCACTGATAATGACTCAGGCTCCAATCCTATCCGTGTCGCGAATCGTGCAGACATGAATGATTGCGATGCACCAGAATCAAACAATATCGAAGCTGGAAAGGAGTTGACGAGAATAGTACCTGCCACAACCTTACCTGGTGCAACTTCTTCTTCCATAGCCATCATCATGGCCTGACCTTATCCTCTGGCTGCTGGTCCCCTCTGCTGGAAACCTCTCTGCCTATTCTGGGTCTGAGCTTGGGCTTGTGCATACTGCTGGGGGTGTTGTTGCTGGAATGCCTGAGACTGAGGCGGCAAGGGCCTCGAAGACTGATACTGCTGCTGCTGAACTAGTGCTGGGGCCGGTCCTCTCACCGAAGAACTAGAAGGGTTGGATGCTGATGAACCACCCCTATTCGGGCAAGCCCCAACCCTATGGTCTGCTGCTCCACAAGCCAGGCACAATCCCTGCGCCCTGCGGCAGTCTGCTACCACATGCCCTGGCTTCCCGCAATGAGAACATCCCATCGCGGAAGTCTGCTTCTGCTTCTGCTGCTGCGGGTACGTCGGGGTCGAATGCTGAACCGACGTTACTGAGGCCGCCCGCAATGGTCAATCCTCTAGCTGCCGGGGCTGGAGCTGATGATTGGTGCATCTGACTGTGGGACCGCTTTCTGCCTCCGGTCCTATCCACGATCCTCTGGGAGGTATACTCATGCCTCCTAGCTGCTCTCAAGACTGCATCGAACGTCTGATGCTCGAACTGCTCAACCGCCAACAAGATCTCCAAATGTAGTCCCTGCTGGAACCGCTGGGCTCTATCGAGCTCGGTTGCCACCAAGGTGGGGGCAAACCTACTCAGCCTAGAAAACTCGGTCGCATAACCATCGACCGTCCTGCCTCCTTGCTTCAAATTGGTAAATCTGGTCTGCAGGTCGTACCGAGCCACACCATCAAAGTACTTCGTCTGGAATCTCTTCCTAAACACTGCCCAAGCAATGGGTGCCACTAATCCCATGGCCTGTGCCGCCCACCAATTGCGAGCTAAATCCAACAACTGCAGGTGTACCACCGCCACCTTCTCATTCTCAGGTGTCCTGGCTGCTTCCAGAATCACCTCGGTATCCTGAAGCCATGCATCCGCGGCAATCGTATCCTCGCTGCCGTCAAGAAAGAAGGGTTCAATCGCTTGAAGCTGTTGGCCGCCTGGTTCCCTGGATGTCCGCCTCGGGTCAAAGTATCTTGAATTGTCTGGTGCAGGGCGTCGCTTCGACGATCCTGGGAAGCTATCAAGGTTCTGATGAGGCCTACTAAGGTACCATCATCTGGCTCTGTGGGCTGGACGGGCCGAACTGGTGACTCTCCTCCCGTAGGCCCAACTCTGGAGGCTACACCGGAATGCTGGGCTTGATCTCCGGGTTGCTGTTGATCCACGGGAAGTGCCCCACCTCGTCGATCGGGATGACCAGGTACAGTGCCACTGAAGAAGACGACACAGGGAACAAATAAGGAAAGGACCAGGACAGATCAAAGATATAAGCACAGGATCAGGACAAGAATCCAGGGATTCAGAGGATACGAACAGAGATCAAGGACGAGTACTGATTGAGACATCTATCTGGTAAACCCCCACACATCTTGATTTACAAGACCTGCATGGGCCACCACTTAAACCATGTCACGCCCCAGAACCAGAATACTGGAGAGCGGGGGCAGACATAGCCAGCTACGTATATTGAAATGGAAACCACCTCGATATACGGTCACGGCTGTCTAGATATGTGAGGGTTTTCTACAAGCCAACAGTCTCTTATGGTCATGAACAAGCCTAGTGTCTCAATCACCAATAGTAAGTAAAGTCGCAAGATGTATGATCATTAAATATACAATAATAAGGCATCCCAAATATTACATATTCAGCTGATCATGAAGCTAGTCGTTACAAAATGTTAGGACTAGCAAGAGTTTAGTCATACATGATCAACCCTAGGATTTGTCAATCATGTTTACAGCCCGTAGGCAGACAGTAAGTAAAAGTGCATCGAGCTAACAGGTGCTCGTCGGCTAAACGCCTCAAAAGAATAATTTTTACAATAGAGTGAGCGAAACAAAATTGAAAATCCACTCTTGGCCCGGATTCCGTCTAGTGTTTACCATTGGGCTGGAAGCTTGGTAGATCCTCGGGAGCTGCTCCGAAATCTGGCCACACAAAACCAGCTGGGTCAACCCCAGAAAGAGCAAGTGCCACAAGGGGGCCATGAAATAAGAACAAAAGCCAGCATAAGCACAAGAAAATCTAATATTAAAACTAGAATTACGAAAAATATATCAGGATGATATACGACGAGATAACCATGGAACTATTCCGATAGCCAGGTTACAACCCGTAAACCAAACAAGGACCGGGGTTGTAACCCTTTATCTGAACAGAGCTTGGTTTCCCACCATTTATCAGCAAGATAATAATACAAAAAAATCAAGACAGGAAGCAATCTTGTACTGGATCAAGACATAGCTAAACTGGTTATACCTCATTCAATCAATCACGGCCAAGCAGATACTACGGCTTACTACTTTAACTAACTAGGGTTATCACAGGCCTAATTACTAACAAGATGCAGTGAGATTGTTCCACAGCCACAAGTCCTGCAGACCATCCAGGCTACCCAGGACGAAAGATTAGGGTTGAATTCAGGTGGGTACATCGTCCAGGAGACACATGTACCCTTAGGTGACTTAGAGGGTGCAACACCTGACAGTGTACTGAAAATGCGCCCTACTCGACGGCAGGCTACAAATCCCTGGAGCGCCCAGGTAACGGGATTGCCTGTAGCTGTGTCATCTCTTCATGACTACTGTGTTATTCTAGTTATTAACCTTAATCCATTTTAGTAGGTACTCCTGACCGTGGTACTCAGGAGTCCCATCCTAGACATTATGCAAGACAGGACAAGTGGATTTAACAAGCAAGCAAGAAAGAACCACCCACGGTGTCAAGACAGGTCAAGTAACAGCATTAAAATAAATCATGTCAGGGTACTTGTCAGGAGTGCGCCACGACGGGCCACAATCATGTCAGGTCGGTCAAGTCAGGAGTGCACCTCTACGGGTCACTGTCGTGTTATGCTAGTTCCTGGTCATACCATGCCATGTACAATAGTCATTCAAAACATATTAAGTAAAATCAAGTTCATGACAAAAGGCGTAAGGATATAAAATGGGCGTAAAATATCTAATAAAATATCAATATTCAGGGCTATAGAAAAGCCAAGCTCAAAGAAATAAAACCAAAACTCCAAGGGTCAATGGGTTAAACAAGGGTCAGGGGAGCAGCGTACGAAAAGTCACGCACGCTACAGGGAGCAGCGTAGGTGAAAAGTCACGCACGCTCAAGGAGCAGATGCGTGAAAAGTCACGCACGCTCAAGGAAGCAGCTGCATGAAAAGTCACGCACGCTCAAGGAGCAGCGTGGGTGAAAAGTCACGCACGCTACAGGAGGCAACGTAGGTGAAAAGTCACGCACGCTACAGGGAGCAGCGTGGGTGAAAAGTCACGCACGCTCAAGGAAGCAGCGTGGGTGAAAAGTCACGCACGCTCAAGGAGCAGCTGCGTGAAAAGTCACGCACGCTACAGGAAGCAGCGTGAGTGAAAAGTCACGCACGCTCAAGGAGCAGCTGCGTGAAAAGTCACGCACGCTCAAGGGAGACACGCTTCTAACATGAAGCGTACCCAAGGCTGCGTGGCGTAAGCTAAGAAGCTCAGCCACTGCTCACTGTCTTCTCCAGACAGCAAGAAATACCATGGATGAACCCAAGGCTTCAAAGCATCATAACTTGGCCATCCGAACTCCAAATCCAGATTTCCAAAGTTCCAACTTGGGTAGAATTGAATGTTCTTCCACATGGAAGCATCAAAAACCTATAAAATCCAACTAAAGTAGATCAAACTATGCAAAATCCGAAAATAGCTAAACTTAGATCTAGGACAAAGGAAGCTCCAAATCACAAAATAACAAGTTCTAATGTTGATCACCAAGTCCTAAACTAGCAAATGGATAATTAAAATGGTGTTCTCATGTGGTGGCAAAGTGCACTTGCCTAAGGGTTGGGGAGTTGTGTGGAGGAAGAAGAAGAAGAAGAAGAAATTAATGGTGGTTATGAAGAGAGAGAAGAGGTTGGTGGAGTTATAAAGAGGGTGTTGTGGTGTGTTTGAGGGTGGAGCTTAGAGCTAGGGTGTTCCACACATAAACTGAACCAAACCGAACCAATAAAACCGAGCCAATGCCAAACCCAAATACGAGAAATACCGAAATCCTACAAGTTGAGAAAAATAAAAAAATACATGCCAAAAATCCAGATACGAGTATAAATACGAAATACAAAAAATACGAGAAATAAGGGTGACACTATAAGTCATGAATTGGCCATGTTAGAATAAATTTTGCATGTCCGAAAGATAGCTAAGACCATGGTTAAAATAATGCAAGTGACTTTAATGTAAACACTAGCCACGTTAAAAATAAATTATGCGTCTATAAAGAATTTATGGCCATAGTTATAGGAAAAATGGTTGACTACCAAAATAAGTTTGGTACCAAATAGCCACGATTTTGGTCTATGGCTATGAATTTTCATGTTATATAGTCATTCAAGTTTAACGTAGCCATAAGGGTATCAAAAGTCACGCCAAAATAGGCTACGCTTTGGATGTAAAATAATCCATAGCTAAAAGCATACAACCACAGTAAATCAGTGTGGCCTAAGTGAATTTTTGTACTAGTGATATCCAACTGGCTTGTTTAAACCAATGGCCCTCTAAGATAAGACAAAATCCAACTCCGGAGATACGAACAAAATCTATTCAGGTCCATCCGATCAGCAAATAAGCACACGCCACGTGTCATTTATTTAGTTATGTTGATAACTCCCTCCAAAATCTCAATAGAAAAGAATCCCAGTGCCTGCCACATGTCAGCTCAGCAGCAGCCTTCACCGTACTGCCTCAAAGATTCTTAGATATCTCCATGTGAAGCGTATCTGCACAATCCTTATGCACATCGCATATATGCTTTTTCATATAAATAGAAGGAGTTTTTCTTCGATAAAGTGGCTTGAAATCTTCAACTTCGGCATCCTCTTGATTGGTAACCCTAGAGTTTCAATCACCGCCACCAGAAAGCCAAAGCACGTTCAACTCGTCGTCAGATCGTCAACGGATTAAAGGAGTTGCTGCAATGCTCAATCTCCACCGCCACACTTTTTTCAGAAATTTTCTACTTAGATCTTCTTAGGAATCGATTGTACTCTTTTTACGTTTAAAATACAAAAAGTTCGTATAACCTTTTGTCATGACAAATAAGATAGCGACTCTGCTGGGGACTTCCTTCTCCTCCAACGAGAAGGTAGTGGCGCAATCTGATAACAACTTGCTGGGATCTTTCCAGAAGACGTTGGTCGTACGTTTTAACCAACAAGCTTTTGAAGATATCCTTTCTGGGGAGAAGTCGAATCCTTCGAAGCGGTTCGTAAAACCGAAGAAGACTCGACGCACCTAGGTGCCGAAGGCAGCTGCGACAAGCAGCACGACAGAGGAGACTGTGCTCCAGAACCCCCTGACCGACGAAGCCCCGAAGAAGATTTCGGCTACTACCGCCAAGACGCCTCGCTCGATTCCTACTCCAGGAAAGCGTAGCAAAGAGTGCGGCTCTTCTGCGGCGTGCCTAACAAAGGCACAATGCCGAAGAAAGCATGCAGTAGCTCGACCGCTTACGGAGGGAGTGGTGCCGACGAGAAGATTTATCTTTGATAGAATTGTCTACCCATCGGGTAAGACTACATTGGACTCTGAACGTTACGAACCTCCTAGAGGTAACTTAAAGTGATACAAGGCAGCACGTGCCCTACGCGGCCAAAGTGCTATGCCAACCACTACATTGGATTCTGAATACTACATACCCTCTGGGGGTAATAGAAAGAAATCCAAGGCAGCATGCGCCTTGTGAAACCAACGTGCTATGCCAATAGTCGACCAAAGGCCCGTATTGACAGTCACGCACGCAGCCAATTGAAAGCTATACAAAACTGGTCCGAGTGCCTCAACGCCTCGACCGGTAGAACCCCGCTGTCGCTTGAGCACTCATATACACAACTCGAGCCGGGGGTACATTCCATTGAGAAAGACTCACGCGAACAATGTTCCTGTAAGCATGGAAGAAGTCTATCTCATCAGCAACTTTCTGATCAGGATCTAAGCGTGTCCACGCACAGGAACCAAGAAGAGAGAAGCTATCTCCGTATCCTTACTCCTGTGCGCAGCTTCCATGCGCATGCAATGAGAGTGCATGAATGAAGACTCCAACGCTTTCCCACAACCGTAAAGCAGAAGAGGAGCCTGCGACACAATGTATACCTAAACCAAGGCATACTTGCACCCAGATCACCATCAATTATTGCTGTTACCAAGCAGCCACGTCGCCAACAAAGAGACAGTCTGTCTTCTAAAGACTGCGACCAATGGCGGTTGTACATCAGGGACTCGACCAGTGGTCGTCAAGCAAGGAAGAAGAGGAACTCTGTGTTGCTCCACGCAACGCGGCACTGAGATCTCTATTTCTTAAACAGCTGGCCAAAAATTATTCCACCTCGTCCAACGAGCCCAAGAAGCGGCTTGGGAGTAGCAAGACGAAAGTGCCCAACACAGGTGTGTTCCAACACACGCGTGCCAAGTCTGGCTCCTTGCCGCAATGAGTTGCCATATCAGATGCTGGGGGTGGCCAGTCCTCCACCATTCATGACAATCCCTCATTCCAATCCAACGAAGGATTGTATGACACAGATGTCTCCGCAGGCACAGCTAGCCAACAAACTGGGGGTAGCAATTACAATGATTCTGAGGATGATTGCAACCTTCCAGTCTATCCTAAAGACAACGGGACTCAGGCATCCGAACCGGAGAGCAAGAGATCCACTCTCCCTTCAACTTATCCACACATGATGTACATATTCATGGTCGACGGTAACAATGTGGAAAACAGCGAAGGCTCTAGTCAGCTGAAATGTATAGAAGATCTCAAGATGAGCCTAAATACGTTGAATACTACTATGCAGTCTTTAGCTTCTATCGTCCTGGAGATCAAGGAGAGGTTGACTCCTACTGCCTCCACTTCTGCTCCTGACCCAGCAGCTAACGGTGGATCTAATATGCTTCCCCTCGTGAACCAAGCAGCACCGTCGTCGTCTACTACGTCAACAACAGGATCTGCGATGTCAATTGAGATGCAATAAGCCCTCCAAAAGTTATTCGCTCGCTATGATGCCAAAGAAAAGTGAGCAACACTCCAAAAGATGGGGATTCAGCAACCATATCCTGTCGAATGGGATAATATGATCTATCCTTCCAAATAGAATCCGTAGTCGCTCACAACCTTCGATGGAAAGGAGTCTCCCCGACGATACTTGAGGTTCTTCGCCTCAGTAATAGGGCATCTGCCGAAGGACAACGCTCTCCTCACCAACCTATTCATAGGAGCCTTGCAGGGGGTGGCCTACGAATGGTTCTGCAGTCTTCCGGACAACTGTATTACATCGTTCGAAGACTTGAAGACTCTATTCCTCAGTCGATTCTACGAAGGAGGAATGGACATGACGATGTCGACTCTCATAGACATTGTCCAGAAGGAGAAAGAGCCTGTATGTGCAAATATTGAGCGCTTATGCCAGGAAGCTCTGAAGTTACCTACTGGTATACCCAAGCCCATGCTTATAGACTCGTGTCGCAAGAACATGCTTCCTGCAATCAAGTTGTGGCACAGTGCTCCTTGCACAAAATGGATGCCTTTTATTATACTGGCGGATGTGGCACAAAAAAAGGTCCATGACGTACAGCTCTTGGGACTAAACTTTTCTTCTCTTGAAGACAAGGGGAGGTGCTCGTCCAGCAGCAACCCTAAAGACAGTAAAGGTAAGCAAGCCATGACCGTCAACATCTCCAAAGGTTCAGTAACAATGAACCCGAAGCCTATGGAAGTGCAGTGGCCGAAAGAGACATACTCCTTCAACGATGAAGATACGCTAGAACACTTCGATATGTTAACGAAGAGCGGAAAGCTTTCACTCCCACAGCCAAAGCTCCTCGATGAAGTGGAAAAAGTGGACAACCTAAAGTACTGCCACTATCATCAGTACATCCACCATTTGACACGTGATTGCTACGTATTGAAAAGACATCGACACCAAAGTCATCTCACTTGACTGTGAGGAGAAGGTTACTACCAACATGGTTACTCTCCAATTCAGAAGTTCTCCAGCCACGAAGGCGCAAGACGGCGTAGTCCCCATTCCAAGGACAAAAATGGAAGTAGTCAATCTTCCACCAGCTCGTGACAATGCTCAGGGGCTCATCCCATTAACAACGCCACGAGGCAAAGTTAAGTGGATCCATCCTGATCTTACTCCAGATATGATGACGCCTGCAACACACTCTGTCAAGGAAAAGAAGGTCAGGTCATGTCGCATGATCTCTACGACAACTGATGACACCCTGGTTACTACTCGCTCGGCTCACCAACGAGAAGAGAACCAACCTCCAGTGGAAGAGACACCTCTGTCCGTCGCGGCCAATGCCTCTGATACATCGAAAACAGGCCCATCTCAAGCGCCTGCTACAGATAAACAGAAGCAGAAGGAGGTTCACTTTGACCAACCTTTGAGAAAAGGCTCAGCATTAGGGCCAATCAAGCCCTACAATTTTGATATATTAGCACAGCTGGCCAACACTCTGGCTCGACTATCACTCTTCGAGCTTCTTCGTCTCTCCAAAGAGACTCAAGATGCCCTCATCGAAGCTTTACAGAACGCTGACTCCTTCTTCACTCAGGTGCAACCGTCCAAGGAGAACCCTGCTGATTGTCCACATTGTCATAGCATGGCCAAGGTGATCCCTAACATCACCTTCACTCAGCAGGACATGCTACTGAAAAAAATCAGCAAAACCGACCCCTGTACTATATAGGGTACATTGGTGCCATTAAGGTCGATCGCGTCCACATCGACCATAGCTCTTCTCTCAGCATCATCCCTTGGAGTTTACTCCAAGATTTGGGGATCCGATGCATCGGCTAACTGCGTCGAACACTATAATTAGCGGTTCTAACGCTAAAAAAGTGAACCCCTGGGCAAGATCTGCCTGAAATGCCAAATAGGTGATCTCCAGACTGACGTTATTTGCTACGTCATTAACGCCGATATAAACTACAACATGCTATTGGGACGACCATGGATTCATGAATACATGATCGTGCCCTCCACTCTCCATCAGTGCATAAAGTATGTGGCCAATGATGAGACTATCAAGACCGAGTTTGCTGACATCGATCCCTTTCGAGGACTCGAAGCATACTGTACAGATGCTGATCTGTACAAATTTAGTCCCATGGGACGACGACGCCAATGATGCCGACGATGAGACAGAAAGCGCAGCTATTGCTGAAGAACCATTAAGGGTTCGATTGAGGGAGAGATCTCCCCAGACATCGGCCCCTCTCGTCTTCAAGCTTCGAGGCAAAGCTTCGGCTAGATCATCCTCGATCATGTCAGAGGATAGCTAGGAACCTATGCAAATAAGGCTTTCCCGGAAGGCACCAAAGCCAACTCTGATGTCACACGAACCTCTGACTGCAGCCCCCTTGGTAGTCAAGCTGAAGGGAAAACGTCCTCCACTATCTCCCGCAATAGCCATGGTGCTCACGAATGAAGACTTGGGAGACTACATATACGCCAATACCGAAGAGCATTCTTTAGATGATGTAATCCCTCGGGATAAAGTTTCACATTTCACTAATAGGAAGTTGTGTTTGAATTACTCTTGTGCGCATTGTAACACTAGGTATTTCTTAGACAACACTCTATATATACTGCAAACACAAGTGACAACCACGAACCTCGTAAGTCGAGTTGTCCTTTCTCAAGATGCCTACTTCTTGGTTCCAGTAAGAAAGAAGGAGGAGAAACACATCATCTTCGGCCGATTGCAGCATCCTCAACGACCGGCTCCGGCAGAACTAGAATCCGATAACAGCAAGATACAACTCTACCGTTACACTACTCAAGCCAAAAACCTTATCCAGAAAATAGGTTACGACTTGAACAGTAACAAAGGACTGAACTATGGCAAAGGCCGATGCCTTTTCTTGCGACTTCGTGCTCCCAAAGAAAATCCCAAAACTACTATCAACGTACTCGCTGGGGTTTGGGTTATGTTACACCCACAACTTTGAAGAGCTCGGATTCGGAGACTATGATGCATTCACACTCCTCCAATTTCTCAACCAGGGACTCTGATACCAGTATTGACCAGGCCTTCAAGAAGATATTGTCCATTAATATGGTCTCTGCAGATCCCCCGGTCGAGGATGAAAACCAAATCCTCGAATATTTCGAGGAAGAACCCTGGGCTCAACACTGGGATCCCAATAGAAATGGTGCTTCGAACAGCGAACCTTCCACTGAAGACGAAGTCGTCCAAGTCGAACTAGGAGATGAGGTTTCTCCTAAACCCATCTTCATTAGCAAAAGCTTGACAAGGGAAGACAACGAATCTCTGATACAGCTTATCCGAGAATACATCGATGTCTTTGCATGGAGCTACGAAGACATGCCAGGTTTAGACCCGTAAGTCGCCCTATACCGTCTCAACATCCTACCCGATGCTAAGCCTGTCAAACAGCAATAGAGGCATTTATGCCCCAATATTATGGATGCTATCGAGAAAGAAGTCGACAAACTCTTAGAGAGTGGCTTCATTTACGAAGAACAACACCTAGATTGGGTGGCCAACATTGTCCCAGTCACTAAGAAGAACGAAAAAATTTGGGTCTGCATAGACTTCAGGGATCTCAACTCAGCCTGCCCAAAGACGATTTTTCCTTTCCGATCACCGACGTGATGATCGATAACACTTGTCGCTTTGAGCATATGTCCTTTATGGATGGTTTCTCAGGTTATAACCAAATCAAGATGTTTTCCGAAGACGAGAAGCATACTTTATTTCGAACTCTAAAAGGGATATACTGTTACACAGTAATACCCTTCGGGTTGAAGAATACGGAAGCAACATACCAGCGGACAATGAGCACTATATTCTGCAAGCACCTCCGAAAGATGGTAGAATGTTACGTTGATGATATTGCCATCAAGAGCAAAAAAAAAATCCAATCACTTGGACGACTTGAGAACAGAATTCGACTTAATACGAACACTGTAGAACCCTAGAGGGGGGGGGGTGAATAGGGAAATTAAAAATTAAACTATAATAGATGATGCAATAAGAACAATCTAGAGTAAAGAGTAGAAAGATCAAACGCAAACGCAAGGATGTATCCTGGTATCCTCTTTTGAGGCAATCCAGTCCCGGAACTCTCTCCGGCTTTAATCCACTATTATGCAAATAGTACACACGAGTTTGGATCCGAAGAACTCGCCAACTTCTACACGAGTTTGGATCCGAAGAACTCGCCAACTTCTACACACGAGTTTTCTTACGAAGGCTCGCCAACTTCAAACAAAAGAGAATGAAAGCTTGTAGATCTTCTAACACTTGAAGATCGAAAGTGTACAACTCTTAAATACTCTAACACTTTGGGAGAGGATGACAATGAAAAGCTTGGGAGAGTATTAATGGTGGAGCTCTTGGTTGTTGGAAAATTTATGAAGGAGTTGGTAAAGAAGCTCAAGAGAGAGAGAGCTTCCTTTTATAAGACAACCAAGAGTGGGAGGCATTTAATGCTCTGAATGCACGCAGAACGGCATGCCGTCGGTATGCCGCGGCATACCGCCGGTATGCCGGCCAAATAGTAACGGTCATAAATATGACCGTTCAAGAGCATTAAATGCGGTCATTAATGCACATCAGATCAAATCGAAAATTGAATATTCGAAATCCGGTATACCGCCGGTATGCCGGGACATACCGCCGGTATACCGACAAAAGTCACAGAAGGTTTTGGAGTTGCTAGAAACGGCATGCCGCCGGTATGCCGTAGCATACCGCCGGTATGCCGACAAAAAGATACAGCAACTTTTGTGTTGCTAAAAACGGCATGCCGCCGGTATGCCGGAGCATACCGTCGGTATGCCGACTTTTCGAGACAGCAACTTTCTGATGTCCAGAAGCGGTATGCCGCCGGTATGCCGTAGCATGCCGACGGTATGCCGCTTTTTGTCACAGAACCTTTTCTGGATACGAAAACGGTATACCGCCGGTATGCCGGAGCATACCGCCGGTATGCCGCTCTGAATGATTTGATTTTCGATTTGTGCTTTTAGTTATCATCCATCCTTTAGTGTTTACAGAAAACTTAGACCAGTACAGACTCGAAAACACTAAGTATGAAGACGCCGACTTTATGCAGGGAATGCCGGTGAACGCCACAGTCTTCAAGGAAGAACACAGAGAGTCCTTGATCGTCTGAGAGAATAAGAATCTGAAGAGCAAAAGACTAAACTACGAAGATGCTGTTAATTACTCAAAATAAACTGTGCCAACAAACTCCCCCATTTTGATAATTGACAAAAAATAGAGAGATAGCATCTTCAGGGAGTATCTCCCCCGTAGGTAGACAGCTCCCCCTCAATACGATTTCTCCCCCTTTGTCACTTATTCAAAGATGGGGATAACTAAAGTAAACAGTGCATGTAAAAGATGTAAAAATACGAGAATAGTGATAAAAGCATGCATGAATATATTGAAGGGAAAGTTAAGATACATGCTTGACCCATGCAAAGCAGAAATAAGAAAATGAAGACTCTCCATGACGAGAGCCGGACACTAGACACAAACATGGATAAAGTCCCCGAAGGACTGCAAAAAGCAAGAAACAACCACACCGGTCCCCGAAGGACCACAAAAGACAAACAAGCAACACATAAAAACAAGAACCACTAAACCACTGAAACCATCACCAAAGGAGAAACCAGCCTTAATCCTCAGCCGGATCCTCATCACCATCGTCATCCTGAGCCTGCTGGAGGGCGCCAAAGGGGTCAATGCCGTCCGGGTACATAAACCCATAGGCATTGGGGTCAGAAAATCGCGGGACCGTGTACATAGGATCCTGAAGATTAAGATCCAGAAAGGCATCCCGGTCTTGCAGAGTACGCTGAATGAAATACCCCTGATCATGGAAGCGAGACTGGATGAGGGCGCCAAGTCCACGAGTGTGGGTCCGCATCTGCTCCTCCGCCTGGGCCATCCTCAGATCAAAGTGGTGCTGAGTAAGAGGCATGTAGCGGCCCGAAGTAGGAGGGGTAGATGCAGGGGCAGCAGGAGTGGAACCCGGTTGCTCCTGGGAGGAGGAAGCACGGCTAGACGAGCCACCAGCAAGGGTACGGGAAACGGCCAGAAATGAGGGGACCCCATCCGAGGAGCAGAGAGAGAAGTCAACTTGTTTGGCCTCCATGAGTAAGGTGATGAAGGAACCATAGCAGAGGTTCTGCTTCCCCGCAGGCAGGGTACGCCGGAATTGCAGCAGAAGAGTCTTGGGGAAGGAGAAACGCTTCCGGGCATAGAGATGGTACATGAGAACAAGAGCGTCACCAGTGATTGCGTCATAGTTCCCGCCCTTTGGAAACAGAGTGTGGCACACGATACGGTGGAGCTCGTAGTAAAACGGCTCCAGCTGGACGGAAAGTGCCGGGATGGCGGGAGGGTTGGGACCCTTGCAGATGATGCGACAGAATTCGTCAAAGGGTGATGCCGCCGAGGAGGTGAGAGCTCCCAACAGAGGTAACGCATCACCTTTGTCCGGGATGCCCAAGATAGCCCCCACTTCCTTAGAGGTGAGACGGAAGTGGCGGTCATTCACCATAGATTGGATGGCGTAAGGGTCGTCGTCATCCGCTCTCATGTTGCAGTAGAATAGACGGACGGCATCCGGGTAGACAGGGATTTGGCGCCGAAGAAGAGAGGAGAGACCGGCATCGTCAAACAAAGGGACGTGACCGGGGAAGAGGTTCCAGTTGATGGCCCGTCCTTTGAAGACGTTGTGTTTGGCGAAGTGTTGGAACCAAAGCTCGGCCGCCAAGGCGTTGGAGAAGACGCGTTGGTCATAGCCGGAGGGAAGCGCCACCGGAACGAACGGGTTGAACATGGTGGAGGAGGATCGGGGGCGCTTTGGGTTTGCCATGAGAAAGGAGCAGAGCTAGTAGTGGAGAAGGAAGGAGTAGAGATGAGGAGGGAGAAAGGATGGTATATAAAGGAGAGAGGGAAGATGAAGGGATGAGTTTTTGAAAAAGAAAGAAGGGGGGGAACGGTTGTAGAGGAGTGGTAAATGGGGAAGGTGAAGGGAGAATGGGAAGTTAATGAGGGGAGTAAAAAGAGGAGAGAAAAGAGGGAAGTGATAAGAGAGGTAATTAATAGGAGGGGAGTTGAGAAGATGGGTAGTTAATGAAGGATGTGATGGGAGAGATGGAATAAGATAGTATGGAAGGATATGATGGAAGGAATAAAGGAGGAAAGAGAAAAGAAGGTGGGGCCCAGCTCAGAGTAGGTGACCTGTCCGCAGTCGTCCGGCATGCCGTCGGTATACCGGAGTATACCGCCGGTATGCCGAAAAACGAAACAGAATATTATTCTGGTTCGAAAAACGGCATGCCGGCGGTATGCCGTAGTGTACCGACGGTATGCCGAAGATCGTAACAGAACTGAATTCTGCTTCGAAAAACGGCATGCCGCCGGTATACTGCAGTATACCGTCGGTGTGCCGAACGAGAAACGGTTAGGGATCAAAGGATAAAATGCCTAGTTCACGGCAAAGGAAAGAGAAGCGGTCTTCCGGGAGAGGTTTAGTGAAGATATCGGCCAATTGATAAGTAGTATCAATGAATTCAAGATGGATATCTCCTTTTTGTTGATGGTCTCGAAGAAAATGGTGTCTAATTTCAATGTGCTTCGTGCGTGAGTGACAAATCGGGTTTTTCGTGAGATTGATAGAGCTAGTGTTATCACATTTAATAGGGGTGCAAGAGTGAGAAATACCATAATCTAAAAGTGTTTGTGACATCCAAAGAATTTGTGCACAACAACAACCAGCCGCAATATACTCTGCCTCAGTGGTTGAGAGAGCGACAGAGTTTTGCTTCTTACTAAACCACGATACCAAGGACTTCCCGAGGAATTGACATGTGCCACTAGTGCTTTTTCGGTCAATCTTGCATCCGGCAAAATCCGCATCCGAAAAGCCGTGAAGCTCAAAGGATGAGGATTTCGGATACCAAAGACCCATGTTAATGGTGCCTTTGAGATAACGAAAAATACGCTTGACGGCACTTAAATGCGATTCCTTTGGATTGGCTTGATATCGTGCACACAAACAGACACTAAACATGATATCCGGACGGCTAGCCGTTAAATAAAGTAAGCTACCGATCATACCTCTATACTTACGAATGTCGACCGATGTGCCATCTTCATCATTGTCAAGCTTGGTCGTTGTAGCCATAGGGGTCCTCATTGATTTGGATGAGTCAAGGTCGAAGCGCTTGAGGAGGTCCCTTGTATATTTTGCTTGATTGATGAAGGTTCCTTTAGGTCCTTGCTTGATTTGTAACCCCAAGAAGAAGGAGAGTTCTCCCATCATACTCATTTCAAACTCTTCCTGCATAACTTTGGCAAATTCTATACAAAGTGTGTTGTTAGTAGAACCAAAAATAATATCATCCACATAAATTTGAACCAATAAGAGAGTTCCATCATGGGATTTAATAAAAAGTGTGGTGTCAACTTTTCCCTTTGAGAAATTGTGAGAAACAAGAAAAGAGCTAAGACGCTCATACCAAGCACGTGGAGCTTGTTTGAGGCCATAAAGGGCTTTATGAAGTTTGAAAACGTGGTCAGGAAATTGAAAATCTTCAAAACCGGGAGGTTGTTTAACATAAACTTCCTCCTTAATAATACCATTAAGAAAAGCACTCTTAACATCCATTTGAAATAGCTTAAAGTCATTAAAACAAGCAAAGGCACAAAGCATACGAATGGATTCAAGACGTGCAACCGGAGCATAGGTTTCGTCGTAGTCAATGCCTTCCTCTTGGTTATAGCCTTGGGCAACCAATCGGGCTTTGTTACGAGTCACTAACCCATCTTCATTTAGCTTGTTGCGAAATACCCATTTAGTTCCAATAATGGGATGATTGTTAGGTTTTGGAACAAGTTCCCAAACCTTGCTTCGCTCAAATTGATTAAGCTCCTCTTGCATAGCTATCATCCAAAATTCATCGAGAAAAGCATCATTAACATTTTTAGGCTCTATTTGAGAGATAAAAGCCACATTGGCACAAAGATCACGAGTGGCGGATCTTGTGCTAACACTTGAGGAAGGATCTCCAATGATGAGCTCCTTAGGATGATTGGTGACAAATCTCCATTCTCTTGGGAGATCCTTTGGAGGAGGCTCGAGAGGAGGAGACTCTTTTGATGGGGTCACAACTTCATTGTTAGATGAAGAGGGACGATCCTTAATAGAGGAGTTCTCCAATCCAAACGAGATGTCATCAATATCCTCGGAGGAGGAGAATGTAGAAGAGTTGAGTTCATTAAAAGAGACATTGATTGACTCTTCGACAACAAGACTTCTTTTATTAAAAACACGAAAACCTTTGCTATGAGTAGAGTATCCAAGGAATATTCCTTCATAGGCTTTTTCTTCAAACTTGCCTAGGTTATCCTTGGTATTCAAAATAAAACAATTGCAACCAAAAACCTTGAAATATTCAATAGAAGGAGTTTTGTTAAACCAAAGCTCATAAGGAGTCTTCTTAGTAATAGGTCTAATTAAGACCCTATTAATAACATGACATGCCGTATTAACGGCTTCCGCCCAAAAATATTGGGGGAGCTTATATTGGTTTAACATGACCCGGGCCATATCGCCGAGGGTTCTATTCTTTCTCTCCACAACACCATTTTGTTGAGGAGTACGGGGACAAGCAAAATCATGTCCAAAACCATTCTTTTCACAAAATCTTTTGAAATCAACATTATCAAATTCACCTCCATGATCACTCCTAATTTTGTTAATAGAAAAGCCTTTCTCATTTTGAACACGTTTACAAAAAGCAACAAATTCACGAAAAGTATCACTTTTGCAAGCAAGAAAAATAACCCAAGTAAATCTTGAAAAATCATCAACTAAAACAAAGGCATAGAGTTTGCCACCAAGGCTAGCTACTCTACTAGGCCCGAAAAGATCCATATGAATAAGTTGAAGGGGTCTTGTCGTACTCACAGAGTTGATGGATTTGAAAGATGACTTGGTCAACTTACTTTTCTCGCATTCTTCACAAACCATATCCTTCTTGAAGGGGATGCTAGGAAGTCCTCGTACAAGCTTCTTGGAGGCGAGACGAGAGATGGTATCCATGTTAGCGTGTCCAAGCCTCATGTGCCAAAGCCAACTCTCATCGTTCTTTGCAACTAGGCACCTGTCATTGTTAGTACCTTCAACAAGATAAAGAACATAAATATTGTTTTCTCTAATGCCTTCATACACAATAGTTCCATTGGAGCTATCGGTAATGTAGCATTTGAGTTTAACAAACTTGATATCATATCCATTATCGGTGAGATGGCTAATACTAAGGAGGTTATGCTTAAGATTAGTAACAAGACATACATTATTGATACAAGGATAAGGAGGAGAACCGATATTACCATTTCCAATAATATAACCTTTTAGATTGTTACCGAAGGAGACATGTCCTTCCTTCTTCATCGATAGCGTTGTAAAAAGTGAAGCATCACCGGTCATGTGCCGTGAACAACCGCTATCGAGAATCCACTTGCTTCTAGCATGAGAAGGATTCGTCACCTACAACATAAGTTGAAGATGAACATTTTGGTACCCATGATCTTATGGGTCCTTGAGTGTTAGTCTTAGGAACCCATTTAAGAACTCTCATGTCAACTTGTTTTCTTGTATAACAAAAATTAGAAGTATGACCAAGCAACCCACAATAATTGCACATTAAGGAAGATCTAAAGGAAGAAGTGTGAGTGTTGTGCATATGTGAGTCTCTAGTGTGAGATGTTCTACCATGAGTGTTATGATGATAGAAAAATGCATGATGAGAAGTTTTCTTTTTAACAACAGGTCCTCTTCTAGTGTTAGAAGAGGAGTTGTGTGTAGTGTTCATGTAATGGTTATGCCTAGCATTGTGATGAGTGTGGGGAGGTCTAGGAGCATGCATGTGAGTGGAATTCTTATTACTAGAATTCTTACTCCGTGTAAGAAGATCATTATACTTAATAGAAGTAGAATATTCTCTTCTATTAGCATCTTGACATTTGCGCATGGCAAACTCATAAGAGCTTCTCATGGATTGAATCTCATCATCCTTTTTCTTGATGGTGTCAAGAGATTCTTGAAGTTTTAGTCTCAAAGACTCCACTTCATCCGTGTCGGAAATAGGAGATTTTCCCTTCACATCACTAATGATGCTTGAGAGCCTCTCTACTTCAAGTTGAAGAGCCTCGACCTCCTTAAGAGATTTCTTGTATTTATTCCGAACACCTTTGTGTTCTTCATGTAACTCAAGAATGGCTTTCTCCAAATCATCATAGGTAAGAGTGTTTAAGGAAAGATCATCAAGTACCTCATCGGTTGCCATGAGACAAACGTTGGCATTGTGTTTGCACTCCTTGTCATTGTCGGAGTCGCTTGCGTCGCTTTCACACCAAATGCTAGTGTTGGCGAACTTTCTGGAGGACGAGCTTCCCTTGCTTGGCTTCTCGTACTTGCTTGAATCTTTTCGTATCATCGGACAATCCCTTTTGATGTGTCCGGGTCTTCTGCATTGATAGCATGCCGGATCTTCTTCATTGTCCCGTCTAGAGCGGTTGGCCTTGTTAAACTTTAAGAACTTTCTGAAGTGCTTAGCTGTGAGAGCTATTTCTTCATCGTCGTCCGACTCATTGTCATCGGAGCTATCCTTGGAGTAGGACCTTGATGCTTTGAGAGCAAGAGTCTTCTCCTTTTCTTTGTTCTTCTCCTTCTCCTTCTCTTGAATGGAGGATTCCTCTTGATCCTTCATGTCAAGCTCGTGAGTCATTAGTTTACCCATGAGGGTCTCTAGGTTCATGACGGTAAGATCGTTCCCCTCAATGATTGCGGTAGCTTTAGGACTCCAAGCTTTCGTCAATCCTCTAAGAATCTTCCTTATCTTTTCATGAGCGGGATATTCCTTTCCAAGAGAAGAAAGAGGGTTAATAATATCACCAAAACGAGTAAACATGCTAGCAATAGATTCATCATGCTTCATTTTAAAAGACTCATATTCTTGCGTGAGTCTACTGATCTTAGATTCTTTCACTTGTGAGGTTCCCTCGTGTGTGACTTCGAGTAACTTCCAAATCTCATTAGAAGTCTTACAAGTAGAGATGCGGTTGAATTCACTACTGTCAAGAGCACAGTAGAGAGCGTTCATTGCCTTGGCATCTCGACAGGCAAGCTTCTTGATGCTTTCGGCAAGTGTTTCTCGAAGGGTGTCAGAAGCAATATCCTCAACAGCTCTGGAAGGAGTAGGAAGGCCATTTATCACGCAATCCCATAAGTCGAAATCTATGGACTTGAGATAAATGCCCATCCTAATCTTCCAGTAGTTATAGTTGGTACCATCAAATAGGGGAGGCCTATTTGTGGAGTGTCCCTCATTGTGAAACGTGTTGAAGCTAGGGTTAGAGGCCATGGATCACTCAAGGAAGTAAATCCAAATCAAGAGAACAAAGCTCTGATACCAATTGTAGAACCCTAGAGGGGGGGGGTGAATAGGGAAATTAAAAATTAAACTATAATAGATGATGCAATAAGAACAATCTAGAGTAAAGAGTAGAAAGATCAAACGCAAACGCAAGGATGTATCCTGGTATCCTCTTTTGAGGCAATCCAGTCCCGGAACTCTCTCCGGCTTTAATCCACTATTATGCAAATAGTACACACGAGTTTGGATCCGAAGAACTCGCCAACTTCTACACGAGTTTGGATCCGAAGAACTCGCCAACTTCTACACACGAGTTTTCTTACGAAGGCTCGCCAACTTCAAACAAAAGAGAATGAAAGCTTGTAGATCTTCTAACACTTGAAGATCGAAAGTGTACAACTCTTAAATACTCTAACACTTTGGGAGAGGATGACAATGAAAAGCTTGGGAGAGTATTAATGGTGGAGCTCTTGGTTGTTGGAAAATTTATGAAGGAGTTGGTAAAGAAGCTCAAGAGAGAGAGAGCTTCCTTTTATAAGACAACCAAGAGTGGGAGGCATTTAATGCTCTGAATGCACGCAGAACGGCATGCCGTCGGTATGCCGCGGCATACCGCCGGTATGCCGGCCAAATAGTAACGGTCATAAATATGACCGTTCAAGAGCATTAAATGCGGTCATTAATGCACATCAGATCAAATCGAAAATTGAATATTCGAAATCCGGTATACCGCCGGTATGCCGGGACATACCGCCGGTATACCGACAAAAGTCACAGAAGGTTTTGGAGTTGCTAGAAACGGCATGCCGCCGGTATGCCGTAGCATACCGCCGGTATGCCGACAAAAAGATACAGCAACTTTTGTGTTGCTAAAAACGGCATGCCGCCGGTATGCCGGAGCATACCGTCGGTATGCCGACTTTTCGAGACAGCAACTTTCTGATGTCCAGAAGCGGTATGCCGCCGGTATGCCATAGCATGCCGACGGTATGCCGCTTTTTGTCACAGAACCTTTTCTGGATACGAAAACGGTATACCGCCGGTATGCCGGAGCATACCGCCGGTATGCCGCTCTGAATGATTTGATTTTCGATTTGTGCTTTTAGTTATCATCCATCCTTTAGTGTTTACAGAAAACTTAGACCAGTACAGACTCGAAAACACTAAGTATGAAGACGCCGACTTTATGCAGGGAATGCCGGTGAACGCCACAGTCTTCAAGGAAGAACACAGAGAGTCCTTGATCGTCTGAGAGAATAAGAATCTGAAGAGCAAAAGACTAAACTACGAAGATGCTGTTAATTACTCAAAATAAACTGTGCCAACAAACACATCAACTAAAGATGAACCCAACCAATTCACTCCAGTGGCAAATTCTTAGGCTTTATGGTCACAGCCAAGGGTATTCATATTGACCCTGAGAGACAAAGGCGATATTGGACATGGCTCCTCCGAAGAATCTTCGCGAGCTCCATGGCTATTTTGTAAATTAGAAGCCCATATATAACACATCCTTGATCCTACCACTATTCTCCCAAAATAACCAACAAATCACAAAATAAAATAACTTAAGAAAACATAAAAACATACAGGAAGAAAGAAACATAAAAACACATAAAGTAAGAAAGAGAAAGCAAAAGAGGGAAAGTGAGTTGAGGAAGAGAGAAGGAAGAGAGTGGGACAGGGCTCACCATGATCGGAA